>JAJEJO010000630.1:716483-762749 GCA_020662805.1 Glaucomys volans
ACCATATGTTATGCCACAAAGCTACTCTTAACAAATACAAAAACATACAGATACTACCTTGTATACTATCAGATCATAATGGAATGAAACTAGATATCAACGAGAAAGTTAGAAACAGAAACTACTCCAAGACCTGGAGATTAAATAATATGCTATTGAATGATACATGGATAACAGAAGACATTAGGGGGGAAATTAAAAGATTCTTAGAGGTCAACGAGAATAAAGATACAACATATCGAAATCTCTGGGACACCATGAAAGCAATGCTAAGAGGAAAGTTCATTGCAGAGAGTGCATTTAATAAAAGAATGAAAAGTCAACAAATTAATGACCTCACATTACAGCTCAAAGCCCTAGAAAAAGAGGAACAGATCATCACCAAAAGTAGTAGAAGACAGGAAATAATCAAAATCAGAGCTGAAATCAACGAAATTGAAACAACAGAAACAATTCAAAAAATTGACGAAACAAAAAGTTGGTTCTTTGAAAAAATAAACAAAATTGATAAACCCTTAGCCACACTAACAAAGAGAAGGAGAGAGAAACTCCAAATTACTAAAATTCGTGATGGAAATGGAAATATTACAACAGACACAATTGAAATACAAAACATAATAAGAAGCTACTTTGAAAATTTATACTCCAACAAAATAGAAAACCTGGAAGACATCAACAGGTTCCTAGAGGCATATGAGCCACCCAAACTGAATCTGGAGGACATACACAACTTAAATAGATCAATTTCAAGCAATGAAATAGAGGAAGTCATCAAAAGCCTACCAACAAAGAAAAGTCCGGGACCAGATGGATTCACAGCCGAGTTCTACAAGACCTTCAAAGAAGAGCTCATTCCAATACTCCTCAAAGTATTTCATGAAATAGAGGAGGAGGGAACCCTTCCAAACTCATTCCATGAAGCTAATATCACCCTGATACCAAAACCCGAGAAGGACACATCAAGGAAAGAAAATTTCAGACCCATATCTCTAATGAACATAGATGCAAAAATTCTTAACAAAATTTTAGCGAATCGCATACAAAAGCATATTAAAAAGATAGTGCACCATGATCAAGTGGGTTTCATCCCAGGGATGCAAGGTTGGTTCAACATCCGGAAATCAAACAATGTAATTCACCACATCAACAGACTTAAGGTCAAGAACCACATGATTATTTCAATAGATGCTGAGAAAGCATTTGATAAAATACAGCACCCCTTCATGCTCAAAACACTAGAAAAAATAGGGATAGTGGGGACATTCCTTAACATTGTAAAGGCCATTTATGCCAAGCCCACAGCTAACATCATTCTAAATGGAGAAAAATTGAAAGCATTCCCCCTGAGAACTGGAACAAGGCAGGGATGCCCTCTTTCGCCACTACTATTCAATATTGTTCTTGAAACTCTAGCCAGAGCAATTAGACAGACCAAAGAAATTAGAGGAATACGAATAGGAAAAGAAGAGATCAAACTATCCCTATTTGCTGATGACATGATTCTCTATCTAGAAGATCCTAAGAATTCCACCAGAAAACTTCTGGAACTCATTAATGAATTCAGCAAAGTAGCAGGATATAAAATTAATGCTCATAAATCTAATGCATTTTTATTCATAAGTGATGCATCCTCTGAGAGAGAAATTAGGAAAACTACCCCATTCACATTAACCTCAAAAAAAATAAAATACTTGGGAATCAATCTAACAAAAGATGTGAAAGACCTCTACACTGAGAACTACAGAACACTAAAGAAAGAAGTTAAAGAGCATCTGAGAAGATGGAAAGATCTCCCATGTTCTTGGATAGGCAGAATTAATATTGTCAAAATGGCCATACTTCCAAAAATGCTATACAAATTCAATGCAATTCCAATTAAAATCCCAATGATGAGCCTCATAGAAATAGAGCAAGCAATCATGAAATTCATTTGGAGGAATAAGAGACCCAGAATTGCTAAAGCAATCCTTAGCAAGAAGAGCGAAGCAGGGGGTTTCACAATACCAGACCTCCAACTATACTACAGAGCAATAGTAACAAAAACAGCATGGTATTGGTACCAAAATAGACAGGTAGATCAATGGTACAGAATAGAGGACACAGAGACAAACCCAAATAAGTACAGGTATCTCATACTTGACAAAGGAGGCAAAAACATACAATGGAGAAAAGACAGCCTCTTCAACAAATGGTGCTGGGAAAACTGGAAATCCATATGCAGCAAAATGAAACTAAACCCATATCTCTCACCCTGTACAAAACTCAACTCAAAGTGGATCAAGGACCTAGAAATCAGACCAGAGACTCTGCACCTAATAGAAGAGAAAATAGGTCCAAATCTTCATCATGTTGGCCTAGGACCAGATTTCCTTAACAAAGGAAAGAAATAGAGACTCCCAAAGCGCAAGAAATAAAAGCACGAATCAATGATTGGGATAGAGTCAAACTAAAAAGCTTCTTCTCAGCAAAGGAAACAATCAGCAATGTGAAGAGAGAGCCTTCAGAGTGGGAGTAAATCTTTGCCACACACACTTCAGACAGAGCACTAATCTCCAGAATCTACCAAGTACTCAAAAATCTTTACACCACGAACACCAATAACCCAATCAATAAATGGGCCAAGGAAATGAACAGACACTTTACAGAGGAAGATCTACAAGCAATCAACAGATTTATGAAAAAATGTTCAACATCACTCGTTATAAGAGAAATGCAAATCAAAACCACCTTAAGATTTCATCTTACCCCAATTAGAATGTCTTTTATCAAGAACACAGGCAACAACAGGTGTTGGCGAGGATGTGGGGAAAAGGGTACACTCATACATTGCTGGTGGGAGTGCAAGTTGGTGCAGCCACTCTGGAAAGCAGTGTGGAGATTCCTTAGAAAACTTGGAATGGATCCACCATTTGACCCTGCTATCCCACTCCTTGGCTTATACCCAAAGGACTTAAAATCAGATTGCCTCAGTGATGCAGCCACATCAATGTTCATAGCTGCTCAATTCACAATAGCTAGATTATGGAATCAACCTAGATGCCCTTCAGTAGATGAATGGATAAAGAAACTGTGGTATATATACACAATGGAATATTACTCAGCCATAAAGAAGAATAAAATTATGGCATTTGTAGGTAAATGGATGATGTTGGAAACTGTTATGCTAAGTGAGATCAGCCAATCCCCAAAATCCAAAAGCCAAATGATCTCTCTGATAAATGAATGATAATGCATAATGTTGGGGGGAAAGATGGCAAGAATGGAGGAATGATAGCTAGCATAGAGGGAAGGGAGGGGTGGGGGCGGGTGGGGGGTAAAATTAATAACAGAGTGTGTGACAGATACCATTGCCCTGTGTACATGCATGAATGCACAGATGGTGTGACTCTACTTTGTGTACAACCAGTGAAACAATAGCTGTGCTCCATTTGTGTTCAATGAATCAATAAGTAAATAAAAAAAAAAAAAAAAGAATGCCACCTTACTTCTGTGGGCTTTTTCCAAGAAACACTAGCTCAATCTAATCATGGAAAATATCAGCTAAATCCCAATCAGGAAATCTTCTACAAAACGCCTGACCGGTAAACTTCAAAACTGTCAAAGTTATCAAAACCAAGGAAGGTTTGAGAAACCATCACAACCAATAGGAGACATGGTTATTGAATATAATGTAGTATCCTGGATGTGATCCTTGGATGGAAAATGACATTAGGTGAAAATTAAGGAAATCAAAATAAAATGAACCTTGTCAATGATATATATTTGCTCATTAGTGACTTTACCAAAAATGCTGGGAAAAATGGATATTCACATGTAGAATATTTAAACTAGATCCCTATCTGTCCTATACAAAAATCAGCTAAAAATCATTCAAACTTGTAAATGTAAGACCCACAACTTTGAAACTGTGAGAAGAAAACATGGGAAGTGCTTCAAGACATAGGAACAGGCAAAATCTTCCTAAATAGAATAATAGTTCAGGAAATTATAGCAATATGAACAAATGGGACTGCATCAAATTAAAAATTTTCTACAACAGAGGATGCAATAGAGTGAAAAAAGAGCCTACAGAATTGGAGAAAATATTTGCCAGCTACTTTTTCCAACAGGGGTTAATACTCAGAATATATAAGATCTCAAAAAATGCCAAAAGAATGAACAACCTAGTAAAAACAAAGTGGACAAATGGACTGAAGAGACACTTCTCAAAAGAAAAATACAAATGGCCATTAAATATATGAAAAAGATTTTCAGCCTCTTTAAATATCAGGGAAATGAAAATAAAATTATATTGAGATTCCATCTCACCCCAGTCAGAATACAAAAGCAATACATTTCTGTGATGATGTGGGGTTAAAGAAACCCTTACATATTTTTGTAGGATTATTAATTAGTACAGTCACTATGGAAATCAGCATGGAGGTTTCTCAAAAAATTAAAAATAGAATTACCAAATTATGTAGCTATACCACAGTATATAAAAAATTCAAGTTAGCATACTATACAAATAGACTCATGTTTATTATAGCACAATTCACAGTAGCCAAGTTATATAATCAACCTAGGTGCCCATCAATAGATGAATGGATAAAGAAAATGTGGTGCATATACACAATGAAGTATTATTCAGTCATAAAGAATAATGAAATCATGTCATTTGTAGGAAAATGGATGGAATTGGAGATCATAATGTTAAGTGAAACAAGTCAGACACAGAGGCAAGTATGGTCTATTTTGCCTTATGCGTTGAATCTCATGGGGGAGGGGGATATAAAATAGCAAGGAAGCTATTAGTTAAGAGAAAAAGGATGGGGTAAGGGGAAGGAAAGAGTAAAGGAGGGTGTTGGGAAGAAATAAAAGTATCATAACAATAAAGAAAACTGGGTATGGGCTAAGGGAAAACTCTAATATTTGAAGTAATTTTTTTAATGGAAAACTTCCTTAAAATAAGTTGCTTAAAAATTTAAATGAACTGGCTTATTCCACTAAGTATATTTTCTAGTTCCATTCATTGACCCGCAAATGCCATAATTTCGTTCTTCTTTGTGGCTGAGTAAAATTCCCCACAGTTTCTTTATCCATTCATTTGTTGAAGGGCACCTAGGCTGGCTCCATAACTTGGCTATTGTGGATTGAGCTGCCATAAACATTAATGTGGCTGTGTCACTGTGTATGCTGATTTTAATAAGCCAGTCCCATAAAACCAAAGACTCAATGTTCTCTTTGATAAATGGATGCTAAGCCACAAAAAGGGAAGGTAGGGAGGGAAAGAATAGAACTTCATTGGATTAGACACAGGGGAATGAAGGGATGGGAGAGGGGATGGGAATAGGAAAGACAGTAGAATGAATCAGACCTAACTTTCCTTTGCTCATAAATACATGACCAGTGTAACTCCACATTGTGTACAACCACAAGAATGGGATCCTAGTTGGAATGGGCTGTACTCCATGTAGGTATAATATGTCAAAGTATACTCTACAGTCATGTATGTCTAAAAACAACAAATAAAAAATGTTAAATGGAGAAAAATCTCATCCTTAATAGCAAGAAGATTAGGAAATTTCCAGAAATCAGCAAAAACATACAGGATCTATATGAAGAAATTAATTTTTCTTAATAAACAAAGGAATCAAAATGGACCCATGGAGGAATACATCATGTTCTTGGATTGGAGGGTCAATATTATAAAGTTGTCTTTTCTATTCATATGTATTGTTTGTCATTCCAAATATATCAATAGTGTATTTTATTTATCCAGACAAAATACTTTATCTGTTAAAATAAATAGGCACAGATACTCAAATTACATTTTTAAAATAAAATAAAAAAATAAAATATATTCAGTCAGGTATTTAAACACATTATAAAAGCTAAAAAGTAGACTGGTAAGATAATGCATCCTTTTTTTTTTTCTTTCCATACGTCCTATTTATTATTGTGGTAGGCACTGAGACTACAGTGTTGAAGAAGTGTTGACCTCATGAGCTTACATTTTGTTGGAGAAGACAGATATTGGTTACAGCAGTTATAATACGATGTACTGAGTGAATCATGGAAGATTTAGGGAAGACGCACTAGGGGAAATTGAAATTAAGTTAAGACATCAGGGATGTCAAGAAGGTGTCAGGTCAAGAGTCAAAAGAGCATGGTAAGTAGGATTACTACTTTCTGGTCTGGCATATGCAAATCCGGGAAATTACTACACCTTTCTAACAAAAGTGAAAAGCTGAATAAACTGAAAGTCAACAAATTCTTTAGATCTGAAATAGAAGTGAGGTCAGAGGGAAAAATTTATTGTCCCCCAAATTGGAAAGA
Source organism: Glaucomys volans (assembly GCA_020662805.1). Taxonomy (NCBI): domain Eukaryota; kingdom Metazoa; phylum Chordata; class Mammalia; order Rodentia; family Sciuridae; genus Glaucomys; species Glaucomys volans. The sequence continues at coordinate 722,802 of JAJEJO010000630.1, forward strand.
TCTGCAGATAAATATAGAGAATCAAAACTTACCAGAGACAGAGACTCTTGAAGAGAAACCTTGCAGGAACCAATGCAAGAAGTAAAGAAAAAGGAACTGTAATTGATAAATTGCCAGCAGCTCAGTGTAGACAAATCTGAAAGATAAAATCTCCCAGGGAATACAGTCATTGGGGGCCCCCACGTTTGTGAATTTTACTTCAGAATAGTCTACCAGATTATTACAGAGAATATTAGAGAAAAATCCCCTTATACTTCTAGAAGGGGGAAGAGAAAAGGAAACATTTTGTAATATGTCAGAATACTCTGTTCTGTCTTTTCTATTTGGGAACAAGGGGATGAAATGTATTCATGAACGTCACAGCCACTTGGCACAGTTCCACTAAAAACAAAAACAGAAACAAAAACAAACAAAAAACCACACAAAATTTAATCATATGATTATAAAATAATTCCTCTTGCCCACTCCTTCCCACCCCATCAACAGGTCTTTAGTATACTAATAATAAAATTGTAAGTGAAAGAGTTATAAGTCTTCGATTCTATTTAAAGAGTTCAAACATAACTCTAAAGATAACATGGGAGAAAATATAAGTGCACTAGAGGCATTTGAATTTTCTAACACCTACACATACAAAAAATATTCAATACAGACAGCCTAACTGCTAGCCGGATTAAATAAACCTCACACTAAAGGCCTATTTAGCTGAGTTCCTGATCTGTTACCCAATACATCATGTCTACCATTTAACAAAACATTACCCAGCACACTAAAAGGCAAGGAAAAAAATATGCTCTGAAGAGAGAAAAGACAGCTAAGTTTAACCTAACTTAAATATTATATAATATATGTGTATACATACACACACGTACACACACACACCTGTGAAACTTAACAATGTACTCATTTCAATTTTATATTTTTATGCATTAACTTAAAAGTAAGTTTAAGAAAAAGGTAATTGTCTTTCTAAATAAATTTTAAGAAAAAGAAAAATTCCTTCTGTTCAAGTGAACACTTTGAGCAGAAACTTAGAACTTGAGAAGTATATAGTTCATCTTGAATGTTGAGAACAGTTAGTTTGCTAGAGTATATAGTATGAAGAAGACTGATGCAAAAAGATCAGAAAATGAGAGATGTGTTAGTCAACTTTGCATTGCTGTGACCAACATACTTGACAAGAACAACTTAGAAGAAGAGAAGTTTATTTTGGCTCCAATTTCAGAGGTTCAGTCTGTGGTCAGCCAACTCCATAGGTCTGAACCAGAGGTGAAGCAGAACATCATGGCAGAAAAGTGTATTGGAGGAAAGCTGCTCAGCTCATGACAACCAGAAAGCAAAGAAAGCTTGAGTGCAGGGAGTCAGGAGTAATGTAAACCCCAAGGATATGCCCCAGTGACCTACTTCCTCCAGCCAGGCCCTACCTCCCTGCAGTTACTATCCATTAATTACTTCCAATTATTAATCTACCAAATGGATTAATCCACTGATTAGGGTATAGATCTCATAATCTTATAATTTCACCTCTGAACATTCCTGTATTGTCTCACACATGAGCTTTTGGGGAATACCTCATATCCAAACCATAACAATAGATTAGCCTTTCTGATCCATATAAGTTCCTATTCCTCTGGATGGATTACTCAGTCCTTTAAAGGAGCAAAAGGAAGCATTAGAAGTACTTCAAGTTAAATTCTAACTTCTGCTTGCTGCCATAAAACTGAAGAGGTGTCAGTCTAAAGAGCTTTCAGTACATGACCTTATAGCATTGCTCTAGAATGATTAATCTGATAACAAGCAAGGTAAGAGAGGAAAAACAGAAGAGACAGTAAGGCAGATAATAGTAAATGGGTGATGAATGGTGGTTGATGTGGTTAGTGTTGGTTAGAATAAAGAGGAGGTATTGGCTATTATACATGAGATAAAAATCAACAGGGTTTAGGAATTGGATATAAAGACACAGTTTCAGGAGGGATTTTTAAAAGGTGATTAGAGGGATGATGTTGCCATCCACGGAAATGAGGAAGTTAGAACTGCTGCAAAGAAGGTGATGAATTATCTTCTCAATATTTTGAGTTTGGTGAACTAATGGGGAACTGGTGGAGATCTCCATCATGCAGTTGAATGCCAGAAATACTGCAAGTCAGACAAGGAGTCAGTGTAGAAGAACAAACTGATGCTAGAACCTGTGAAGCTGACTCCATCAAGCAATAGGAGGGGCAAATGAAGCAGACATGAAAGGAGATCAGGAAACAGAAAACCAAGCAAGAAAATTATTTTGAGAGTGAACTTCGTTTTATTCAACATTTATAATTTGGGCCTACTTTAAATGATAGGATTAAGAAAGAAAACTAAAAAGTTAAATAGAACTTAATTTATTTAGAACTTAATATTGTGGTGACTAATGTAGGATGAAAATGAGTGGGTAGTACATGTCCTCAATTGTGATTAAAGAAATGTGTAAATAAATAAGCATTTATGTTTTCCTACACTTCCTAGTTTCTGTCCTCTATCATGCAAGTTTTTTTCCTTAATATTAGCCAATTGTACATGCCATGAATATTTTTTCTCTAAAAGAATATGGTGTTCTTAAAGTATATTTTATAATGACAAAAAGAAAATATGATATAAGGAGCTAAGAACAGACTTTTCTAGCTAATATATTTCACCTGTAAAATGGGAATAATAATACTTGTCATCAGCTTATCTCAGAGAATTATTCTGTGGGTTAATTGAAAAGAATTGTGCATCACTCTATGAAGGCAGATATAAAATAATGAATAACATAATTGATGTTTAACTTTTTTTATGATTCTGATCTTATGCTTGTAACATTGTTATTACTTTAAAGTCATAAATATCTTTATTTTGCTATGTTCAGTAAAAAATGTTATTTTTATTTTATACTTATGCATTTACTATAATTTTGTCTTCTGTGAGATGTTTGCATTTATCTTATTTTTGCCCACTTCTACTCTAGCAAAAATGTGCCAAATAAAATGTTAACATCAGCAAATAAACATTTTTGTTGGGTGTGTCCTCACTGTCCAAATGTTTGTTTTTAGCCAGAACTATTTGTTTCAAATGCTTTCATGAAACATGCATTTGTTTTTGGACCATCTTAAAATATTCCTGTCTACATTTCCTTAGGTTACCTTCTATCCAACGCATCGTTCTTATGATTTCTCCTGTTGGCCACAATTTTTTCTGAGGCTTCAGTAGTTGCCTGGCAGGTATGCTTGTTAAAACATTTGCGGATAGCCCAAACATTTTTTTAATAACATTTGCTTGAAAAAAATTTACTGGCAGTCAGGACACATTATTTAAACATATTTCAAAATATTTATGCATCCCTGAAATACTTTGGCGGTGTCTGTAGAGTAAGGCTGAATTGATGGTTTTTTAGTTAAGTTCTTTTGTTTGTTTGCTTTTGGTCATCCATAGTGGTTGATTGATGAGTGGTTGATAGAATTTCCACACGGTTGATTTTATTAACTCAAGAGTAAGATGACTATAACACTAGCGGTTTTTGAACTTTCTAACTTCTCAGAGAAATGAACTTAGATTAATTTTACTACAATCTTGTCAGATGCTTGATTCTCAGTTGCTATTTCAGCTCACTCTTTCCTCTCCTTTCCAAAAGCAATTCATAAAATCATAGATTTTTTAGTATCATTCTGGTGTTCGTATTTAGTAATAGATGTAGCTTTAATGAGACCTGTAGTTCTTTATGTGGGACTTATACCATTTTAAAAAATTATTTTTTATATTCCATGACTAAATCTAAATGAAGAAAGAAAATGGATAAATTATTTGTGCATTTATGTGGAACAGTTGAATAAAACCTTATTTTTGCTTGTTTGTATTTTCTAGGAGGCTTCATTTTTGCATTTTTTTAAAATAAAGAGGAAAATTAAGGTTTGTGATTACATCTGGGCCTCAATTTTAGTTTATCTAAGGAAGAGCATGAAATATCACCTTAATTTTGACTTCTGGGGGTAACAATGCAATGAAATTTTAAGGTTTTAGTATGTCCATCTAAAACCACCATATTATGAGGGTTTTAATTCATGAAAGCCTTTCTCACTGAATTTGCCTGTCCCATTGTTTTATTCAGCTTTTTCACTGTTATGACCAAAAGACCTGATAAAAACAATTTTAGAGGAGGAAAAGTGCATTTGAGGGCTCATGGTTTCAGAGGTCCATAGATAACTGGCTCAATTCCTTGAGGCTCGAGGTGAGGCAGGAAATCATGGCAGAAGAGTGTGGTGGAATAAAGCAGTTCATATAATGATCAGGCAGCAGAGATAGAGACTCCACTCACCAGAAACAAAATATACACCCAAACGGCCTGCCCCCAGTGACCCACCTCCTCCAGCCATACCCTACCTGCCTTTGGTTACCATTCAGTTAAACCCATCAGGAGATTAATTCACCGATTGGGTTAAGGCCATCATAACCCAATCATTTCTCCTCTAAACCTTCTTGCATTGTCTCACACATGAGCTTTTGGGGGTATCTCACATCCAAACGGTAGCACCCTGTGTTTCTAAGTATGTTTTTCTGCAACATACATTCTTGTATATGTCTTTGGTAATTTTGTGTAATATTTTTTATATGTTTACACTCTTATGTTCCATGTGACTTTTTGTATAACCCAGTATATATACATCTAATTATGAGTAAATCTGTGTCTATGTATATGTGCCTTTTCACCTATGCCCATCTGTTTTTATTTGGGTATCTTTATTTATTTTTGATCTCTGTCAGTGCTTTCATAAATGCTTATCTCAGTGTATCTTTGTGTCTGAATATCTCTCTTCCTCTTCAGATGCATATGTATTTTGTGTTCTCTATTTTTATATCTATTTTGATCGAGTCCTCTGTTAACCTGACTTTGTTTTTTCTCTCTTTCTCTATCTCTGTGTTTCATTTTTCCCTTTCTTTCTCAAATTTTATTCAATTTCAATTCTTTGCATGTCTTTCTTCTTTTATGCTACACAATATTAGAGTTTTGCTCTGAAGTCATATTTATTAATTAGAACTTAGACTTTCCAATTAGATATGTCAAGAGGTCATATTGTACACCATAAATAGATACAATTTCTATTTGTCAATTTAAAAAGTGAAGCAAAAGGTAATTAGTCATCTCAGAGCCAAAATTAAAACATATATTTTCCTGTTTTATTCTAAAAAAATGAGTTAATGATCATGAAAGGCAATTCATAGAAAAGATAGAAGTTGGTTAATAAAAGTAAAAAATAGAAAAATAAAAAAATAAAAAATAAAAAAATTTTAAAAAGTATAAAAATAGAAATGGTCTCACTAGTAATTGAGTACATATAAATTAAAATAGTGAAATTTATTGGATATCAGACTGATAAAGATATCCATTGTAGGAAAATAGTTATAATGGTAGAAAATGTAATAGTACTAAATCAACATTTCAGGAGGATAATATGTATGAAAATCACACACACACATACTGCCTCAGTAATTTTGCTTTAAGAATTTGTCCTAAAGAAATAAGAGATAATTATGCAACTGTTTATTTTGGAATTTATTTTAGTAGTATAAAATTGAAAATGTTCATCAGCAGGCAATTGGGTGAATGAATTATTGTACGTCAAAGAGAATATTATACATCTATTCTAGAAAACTTAGAGGGCATATTGATAACTGAAAAAATATATACTTCTATGGTATATGGATAACAAAGGATGCAAAATGAACATATTTTACATGCCATTTATTTATTCAAACAATATAACAATATTTTACATTGACCATGTGCTGAGTACTGTAGAAGCACTACTCAGCCATAAGGAAGAATGAAATTATGACATTTGCCAATAAATGGATGGATCTGGAGAATATCATGCTAAGCAAAATAAGCCAATCTCCAAAACCCAAATGTCAAATGTTTTTGCTGATATGTGGAAGCTAAGCCACAATAAAGGTGGGGGGAAGGGGAAGAAGAGAATTTCAGCAGATTAGACAAAGTGGAATGAAAGGGAGGGAGGAGCATAGGAATATGAAAGACAGTAGAATAAATCTAACATACTTTTCCTTTGTACATACATGAAAGTGGACCCCACCATCATATCCACCCATGAGAATGGGATCCTAATTAGAATAGATGTATTCCATCTTATATAATTTTATCAAAATGGATTCTACTGTCATGTATAATTAAACAGAACCAATAAAATTTAAAATAATTTAATAATTTATTAAAATAAAAATTAAAATAATAATTTAAAAATTTATTTAAAATAATTTTAAAATCTAGCTAAAAATGTACTACTTTCATCTCAACCACCTCATCCTAGTCACAGCTACAAAAAGCTTACTATTCCTACCATGTGCTTTCACTCTAACTTTTTAACATGGCAGCCCAAATAACCCTGAAAAACATAAACTCAGTTATGTTAATTTCATGCATAAAACCGGTGAGTAGATTTCCCATCCCACTAAGGATAAAACCCAGACTCCCTACCATGAATGTGATCTCTTACCTGAATCTTTCTTACTTCATCTTCTTCCTGTCTTCTCTTGGCAGGGAATTGTGTCCATTTTACTCACTCTTAGATTCCCAGTACCTAGAATAATGCCTAATACAAAGGAGATATCAGTTAATTGTTCTTAAATGAATGATGAAATATATAATTGATTCCCAGCATGCCCCACCTTCCTCACCCCACCCCCCCAAAAAGAAAGAAATCTCTAAACACTCAATTAGATACAGTATACATGACAGACCCAATCAATGAAACTCTGGTAGGTGGTAGGGTTGGTCATAGGGGGCAGAATCTCAGTTATTCCTACTAACAACATATAATACTAATAGTCACTTTTACCACTAATCTACATGTGAAATTATCCCCAATTTTAAAGATCAAGGTCCTTTCTCATAAACTTAGAGCAGGGCTAGCAGTAAGGCAGGTTGACTGTCCCCTGAACTTTTCCCCAACCAGAGGAATGTAGCACATAGGTGACCTTCAAGTGATCTTTGCTATGAGTAGTAGAGAGATGCTAAGGTGAGCAGCCAGACAGATGCTATGTTGATGTAGTGAAACAAAGTGTATATCTTGCAATGTCCCAACTAAGCGAATGAATTGCTTGTAGTTCTTTTGTAAGTCCGTTCTTAGGACAGAGAAACAAGATATTCATAAAATCTTTATATAAGGGAAGTGTGGCTGAGAAATCTTATGATCAATAAAATGATGTAGATATGCTCACAAGGATAAAGGTATAGAGATTCTTTTTTTAAAATTTAGTTTCTATGGAGTGGCATCTATGACTTTTGTCCTTCTAAAAGCCTTCAGGTGTCTCCTAGTTGTTTGGTCCTCATTTTCTCAGTCATAATATATTATTTAATTCTTTACTCTTTCTTATTCTTTCCCAGATACAAGTACCAACAACCTTTCTTCTATAAGCTAAATTCTGCAACTCCCTGAACCAGTGGAAACAACATTTGGCAGCATTTTAATTGCTCAAATTTATAAGTGGATGAGGTCTGGAGGTAGTCTGTGACTTCCAGTCTGAATTTCAGTGTTCTCAGCGAAGCCCTTTGCCACCTGCTTCTGCAGTTAGGGGCAATATGCCCAGTAATGTTCAACATATGTAACTAGTTCATGTGCCATGGTTTCTGCTTCCTTTCTGATGTGTGGTCCAGCTTCCTGCTGAGCCTGCAGGCGTGGCTTGACCTCCTTGCTATTTACCTAGAATTCTGATTTCCTTCCTTCCTTCCTTCCTTCCTTCCTTCCTTCCTTCCTTCCTTCCCTCCCTCCCTCCTTCTCTCCCCCCTCCCTCCTTCTCTCTCTCTTTACTTTTCTTTTCCCTCCTCCTCCTCCTCCCCCCTCCCCCTACTCTTCCTTTTCCCCCTCCTTCTCTTCTTCCCCCTTCTTCTCTCCCTCCCCCTCCTCTTTTTTGTTAGTCTTTTTTCCCTGGGGATTTGACCTTAATTTCAGGCTTCTTTCAAACTGGGCTAACTTAACTTTAGGCAAAATAAATGCCTAACAACAAGTGTAGCTACTATCCAAGAGTCTTTCAATAGTGCCCTGCCTTCTTAGGTGGTTTTCACTGACTAGCAGCACAAGTCTGGACTGAGTTCAAATTTATACTTTTCATTGAGGACCAGCCCTACTAACAAGTACATTCCCTTCGCACCAATTCTGATGTTTCTCCTTCTCCTTTATTTCTTCTCCTTCTTCTTCTCCTTTATTTTTTTAACAAAAAAATAAAGAGTTCATGTATGTTAGGACACATTCCTGAAGTTCTGAAAAAGGATGAAATAATGAAGATAATTGTGAATACTGCTGGGTCATGAGATTGAACCTATTACATAATTCTATATCCTGGGAAAGTAGGTAGAATATTGGTGGAAGTAAGTCACTTATGCTGTAGTGAGGATTCCTTAAAAGTGCAAGGTTTTACCTGTTAGTTTACTATAAGTAGAACCATTATAACAGAGGTAATATATCTATTCTCAAATTTGCAGAATAATAAAACTGTTTCATGGAAGGACTAGGAACCCCTTAGTTGGAATGAAACATTGCCATTTCTTTCTCTTGTGGTTAAAAGTCCTGATATTCATAAAGGGATGATTCCTGGACTAAAATGTGGTTTAATATTAATCAAAAGATTTGAACATAGTAAATTCTTTGTGCCCTCTACTTGGGATTTTTCTCACTTAGAAAGGATGGGAGTAGAATCCAGTTACAGTAAACCCAGCCTTACTAATTTATTACTAAAATGAAATGATAAAGAGAGAGGAAAAGAATGGACATTTGTTGTAAAAACAGACTGCTAACTAAGTTATTACATAGAAAAATCCAGGGTGCAATAGCCACATGCATCTATTAGGACATCTGCAAAGGGTAAATTTAATAACACAATTGAAAATAATTGGTTGATAAAACAACATAGCATTCCTCAGTGGAGTTGCTTAGTCAAAGAGCATGTGCTCTTCCAATTTTAATAGGATTGCTATAGGGAAAAGAGTCCCTACAAGCACAAGAAACTGAATCCTGTCAACAACTGGAATGAGAATCTTCTCCAGGGCATTGGATAAGAACCCAGACAATTCCTTGATTTCTTCCTCATGAAACAGAGGATCCAGCTGGGCAACTCCATGCCCAGACTTCTGACCCACTCACTCACTGACTTACTAAATGGGCATTTTAAAATGCTAATTTTGTGATAATTTGTCATCACAAAATTAATATACAGCAGAAGAACTAGAAGAGACTAATATCAGAAAAGCCAAGGTAGAAAACAAAGCATTAAATCATTGACTTTTGATAAAATAGTTCCTACCTCTTAATGCATATGGTATACTTATGACCTTGGCTACTTGTAGTAGCTAAATGGCTTATATAATTCAAATTTGAAATATCAGTACTAAGTAGATTTAACCTAACATTTATAATTGCTTATGGATAGCATTTTATTTTTTCCATTGCAATTAATTATTTTATTTGGGAACTGGATCTTTTCCTAATCAAGATGGCCTGAGTTATAACAATATGCATTCTATTAAAAGGAATTTTGAATGGAATTTTGCTAGGCAGCAAGGACCCAGAGGTAGGAGTAGGAATTGAATCAGTGAAGGAAAGCAGGAAAACATGAGCAAGTATCAAAGCAAATCTTTGGGAGTGAGAATGGGAAGCAAAAGAAGACTGTGGGAGCAGAGCCTTGTGACAGAAAAAGTGTTCAAAGGCCTATGTGGTATAGGATGCAGAGGTTTCACCTCCCTCACTTTCTAACCAACAGCAGCTACTATGTGTATTCTGAGGTCTCAGAAGAATGGCAGGGAGGACAGCAATTCCTAAATATGATTGGGTGATTTCTAAAAGAAATGATCCTTGGATAGTAGCTGATATGCCAATAGAAGGAAGAATAGCAGTGCCAGCAACATGGGGTGATAACAAGGAGGTCCTGTTAACAAGGAGGAAGCACCTATGAAGGAGAGGCCAGGGCATGGAGCTGCCTGGTCCACGTCCACAAATGGAGAATTTGTTTATTTCTGGTACTGGAAATTGAACCCAAGGGCCACTTTACCACTGAGCTACATCCCTAATCCTTTTTTATTTGTTTTCATATAGGATCTCATTAAGTTGCTAGGGTATTACTACGACTGGCCTCCAATTTGTGATCCACCTACTGCAGCCTCTTAAGTCAACTGTGATTACAGGAATGTGCCACCTCACTCAGCCACAAACGGGGAATTTAATAGTGTTCAGGAACTATATCTGAGTCACTAAAGAGGGGATCAAAAAGACTTTTCATGGACAAGATTAATGAAAGCCTGATACAGAAAGCAGTTTGTATCCTGTCAAGTATACCCTAAATTAAAAAAACAAAAAACAAAAAACTTTTCAGATCAATGGAGTCTGGGTCAGCATCTGTTACATATTAATAATTTTTTTCCTAAATCCCTTTCCAAGCTGTTCATTGTTCAGTGGTCAATTCATATTCTCACTCTTTCTCTAAGTAGTTTGTTCTTAAATAGGCTTTCACTTTTGTTGTATATTTGGGACAAAGATTTCTTAGTGTTAGATTGCAGAAAATGGCTGCTTCTTTCCTTCCCATCTTTTCCCATATCAAGATATCATGTGATATTTCCAAAGTCTTTTGTCTTAAAATTCTAGTTCATTTAATGTATTCTCCTGTCATTATCACCTTTTTGCTCAAAACTGATAATTACATCATTGACACAAATTAAGATCCATAATCTAAACCTGGATGTGGTGGCATGAGCCTGAAGTCTCAGCTACCTAGATGGCTGAGGAAGGAGGATTCCTTGAGCCCAGGACTTTGAGGTCAAGCCTGGGCAGTATAGTGACACTCTGTCTTAGGGTATGTGCTGGGGGAAAGCGTGACCCTCTGTTAACTAAGTTTTTGGAAAATAAGCATGGAAGGAATCTCCTTTCTCTACTTGAAACTTTCTTTGTTGAGTATTTCTTCTGGTACTTTGGTTTGGACACTGGCATTTTACTTAAATACATATTTCTTAATCTCTTCTCCCTCTTTATTCCTACAGATACTGATTTATTTCAAATCTTCATTATTTCTTAATGTGATTATTACAACAGTTTCCCCATTTCATCTCCAACCAGTTATAACCCCATACTCTATTCTGTAGCAAGAAGGATCTTCTAAGCACACCAATCTAAGGCTGTCACTTCGTTCTCTTCAATGGCTTAACAGTGCTTATTAGATCATATACAAAATGCCTCAAGATGGAGAACCAACCTTTAGTTATTTACTAGCCTCATCTTCTTGCCTCTTAAATGTAATTTTTTTTCTTTTTTCTTTTTTTTTTTTTGGTGCTGGGGATTGAACCCAGGCTTTGTGCTTGCAAGGCAAGCACTCTGCCAACTGAGCTATATCCCCATCCCTCTTCTTGCCTCTTATATGTAAATTCTCCACTTGAGCAATCCTAAACCACTTGCCTGGCCACTGTGTTTTTGTACAAGCAGTTCCCTGTTTTTTCCCCACACTGCTGTGGGCTTGTCCATCTCTGTGCTTCAAAACACCACAATCATACATCTATTCTCATGCTTTGTCCTGTGGACAGCTGGGGCTGGAATTATATCTAATTATCTTTGTTTATTAAATGAACAATCTCTAGCTAGAATTAGTGATGATCTGGTACATGTCTCATACTGTACTGTTCCACTTTTAAAATTTGCATGTTTATTTCAATGCACAAAATGTATCATCATCTGGGCATGGGCATTGCCTGGGTATGTGTTTTACCCAGGAGCCTCTTAAGTATGCAGAATCTCAGGTTCCAGACATATAGAATCAGAATCTGAATTTTAGCAAGATTCCCAAGTGATTCACATTTATATTATAGCTTGAGGTTGTTCCAGAGATAGGTGAGAATTCTATTTGCGTTTAGGATATTCAGGAATCCCTTATCAGCATCTTACATATGTACTTTAATGAAGCACACAGTGTTAGGAGTTGATAAGCTTTTCTCACCAGCTAGAGAAACCTTGCTTTAAATGACAAAGTCAAAGTCAATGTCTCTAAGAAATCTTCACCATTCATTAATGAAATTTCTACACCTGAATCTGTACCTGAATTCATACTATGAATTCTCCAAAGTAAGTGTAAAACAACCACCTTTAGACTGTGAGTTAGCTTTACTCATCACCACTCTGATCTTTCTTGTGGACAGATCTGGCATTTGAGTTGTCTCTCAGCTTCCCTCAATGAAGATACCAGCTTTTTTGTTATCTATTCTTTACAAGTCTACTTATGTTGCGTAGCTTCTGTTTTTCTTCCTGTCTTTGAAAGTTAACTGTAATTTTGCATTTTCTTTTTTCTTTGCAATTATTTATCCATCATTCTATCCTTCAGATGATCTAATCTTAATTTTTATCAGCTCTTGTTTCAAGAATATTAATGAGATAAATATGAAAATTTGCCTTTCACCAATTTCATAATCTTTTGTTTTTTTTCTCTAGTTTTATTCTAAGTTCATTTAATGTATTCTCCTGTCATTATCACCTTTATCAATTATTGAGTCTTGAATAGTATATAGCATCATTCATTATATATCTTTCAACAGCTTTTAATGTTTTCTCATATGTTCCTGATTGCTAAATACATAAGTTTAATTATAAATACATTTTCTTTAGTTGTACACATCTGTCTCTGGCAGTGTTCTTCCTTACCTTGAGGACTTGATTATTCTTTAAAAGCAGATTTATACTTGAGGTCTAATCCCCTGTTTTTCTAGCTAGACTTTCTTCTACTTAAAATATTCCACAGATTTTTCTTGACTAGCATCATCTGCAGTTCATTTTTTATAACAATTGGTTTTTATTGTTCTTGTTTGCTTCTGCAAAGTTAATAACTGACATCCTTCCTTTTAAAATATCCTCTCCCTGCTGCACCTTTCAACATAGGCCAAACCTTTTTTTTTTTTTTAACTACCATAATTTTCATCCAGTGTGTTAGGAGATGTGTCCTGTTAGCAGATCTAACCAGTCACAAAGGACTCCTCAAGTTCCTTTCCTTAGAACTTCAGGTCCAACAGCATAATGTGGCAATGCAAGGTAAAAGGAAGGCAAGGGAACAAACAGGAAATTATACTATCCCAGGAAATTGTACTAATAAAGTGAAAAGTCAAGGTAGCAACTGGCCAGAAAGTCATATAATTCTAATCATGCAGTAGGGATAAACTGAAACTCCACTCACTGGCTGGCAGAATTTTTTTCGTTCTTTAAGTCTTTATTCACTAAATGTATACCTTTGTGACTTGAAGGCCATCTGTTCATTTTAATAATTGAAGTAACTAAGACTGGAGAAATTCAGTGACTTTGTTAAGTTTTCACGACAGAGACTGACAGAACCAGGTTAGAATGTGGGTCTTCTGACTCCTAGAGCAGGACATTTCCCTCTAATAATTGAAATGTATTAAGGGTCAACAAATTTCCAAGTCCTGTCCTCTTCACATTTAAGTGTAGTATGTACTCCTCACAAGGTCTTACAAGGCCATTTTACAGATAAAAAGTCTGAGTCTGACAAACACAAACATGAGGTTTCCCATTGTGAAACCAATTTCCTTTACCCCAGAAGATAAATTCAGATGCATGAAATAATTTTCCCAAGTGAGTGTGAATGTATTAGGAAGCAGAGAAGGGCAGGAAGATGAACATGTTTCTTCTCAAGGAGAATAGGTGCCCTGTAGTTGCCATAGCAACTGGAAACCAATGTACAGGCATTCCTGCTAGAGAAGTTCCACATATTGAAGAAGTCTTCCTGTCAGGCTGGTAGCTGAAAGAATTTGATTAGCTTCATTAATTAAAGTATAGGTAACTAAAATGGGATGCATGTACCCTGGGAAATATGGAAGTCTGTTTCCTGAGTTTGAGAAAGATACTGCTTGAAAATATTTAATTGAAGTGTAATGTATACAAATGCACATAAGTGTATAACTTAATGAGTTTTCACAAACTGAACATAGCTGTGTGTAGGGTAACTAAGTTTTTCATCATAAATTTTATTCTTGGTGAATTTTTTAACATATATAGTATAACAGCTCAGTGGTGGGTGTATATAATCTATAAATGAGCAGAGATATGTGCTTAAAATTGGAATTCCTCAATTAAAATATGACACTGCTGTGTGAATCTCTTGACTTTAAAACCCAGCTGGACACACTAGTTCATAGAGAATTCTTCATAACTCCAGACTGTGATGATCTCAGCCAAACATTTGTCTTCAAACAACATTTACTGTTGAGCATCAATGTGTATGTCATTGCCTATACTGTGATGAGCAAAAAAACCCCAAAAAACAAAAAACAAACAAACCAAAACAAAACCAACAAAAACTCCAAACAAACAAACAACAATAAAAAGTGGGACAAGTTCTTGGTCTATCACTGGTAGAGAAAACAGAGCAGTAAACTCAAATTATTATTCCAGGCAGAATTAAAAGCCTCTAAAAGAAGCACAACTGAAAAGATATAGGGCCCTGGATGAAGGACGACCAGTATTTCAGGAAGCTATAAAAGTCTCATTGATAGAGAGTTTTACTTGATAAACTCTTAGCCCCCTTCTATCTGCCAGTTTCCAAGATTTAACCAGATTTCTCTTTACAGAAGTAAATCTATCTGTCCATTATTGTTTCAGGCTTACGACTGTGTAGAAAATATATACAACTCTTAGTCAAAAGGGGGCAGCATTCACCCTCTTTCTGGAAATCAGAGAATCCTTTGGCTTCATCTGTTCTTTCTAGGAAAAGAATAGTTTTATCAGACAGAATTGTAGAACATACATATATTTTAAGCCCCCTGTTTTAATTGTTTATGGAGATAGCAAATGATTTGCACCTTAATGTCACTGAAACCAATATATTACATGTCTATAAATAAAGTCAAGCTGTTTCCCAGGCCCAGAATTCCCTTTCCTCTGCCTTTGTCCCTTTATTGGGCGTGGCAGTCTTGCTCAGACACAGATTGCTAAAGGGCGGTGGCTGGAATGAACAAAAGGAATCAGACCTTTACTTTTACCCTGAGAAAAAGATTGCCAGGAGAAGCATGGGAAGAAAGAGGAATGCTGTAATTCTCCCTCATTGCTTTAATTACCTAATGCTTTTTTTCCTGTTCTGAATTTTTACCCTTTTTGAGTCTAAAAGCATAAAGATTGTATTAAAGTAAATAAGTAAGTTATGTGCACGCTGGGGCTATATGACTGCACTCTTTCTTTACTAGCCAAATGACCTTTAGAGTTTAAACAACATACAATTGTCTGCAGTTCTTTTCTTGCTGGTGCAGTAACCAAGGGTGTGGTGGTAAAAATGAGAGAGGTTTAATGCTGAAGTTGTCAGACCGTGTATCTCTATAACCTCCAACTGCCAGACCACCAGATAACTGATTCCATTTTGTTAGTAAAACACTGATTTTTATGATGGACTTATATCCCCTCCATGCTTCCTCACTTGATTGACTTTGAGAAAATCAATGTTGATGGCCAAAATTCTAAATTAACTATCACAGTAGATTTCATCATTCTGCATATAGCCCTAAATAACCCTCTGGTTGATTTTTTTGTTTTTTGATTTAAGGAGTGGAACTTAACCAAATGTCCCTGAATGATAAAGGGGAGTTGGTCCACCCCATAATTAGCTTCTATAAATATCAAGCCAAAGGTCAGAGCAAAGGTCATCTGATTTTTCTTTTGTGAAGAAAACAAGGAGTTTCAGTCACTATGACTGATTTCGGAATAGTAGCAAAGAATGAGGTCATTGCTTTCCTTCTAAGCAGAGACTACAAAAGGAATGGATTTGGAAAAATCATAGAAATAATTGCATTAATATGAATATAAATTAACTGATAATTTGTGTAGCAATTACAAATATTCTTGGTTTTAGACTTTGTAAAATGCTTTGCTCTGCCAGGTAAATGATGCTGGGAGAGCAGCTCTTGAAAGGACTGCTGATGACATCATGTCACTGTGCTCAGAGGCCACAACACAGTTGCCATGCCACTCAGGTCAGAACAAGCAGTAGATCAAATCCAAAAAGTTCACAAAGGAAAAAAATCCTTCAGCCTTTAACAGTTCCTCTCATTCATTAGTCTGAATTAAGAAACACTGAGCAATATACAAACTCTAAGCCCATTTGAGAAATGATACTGAAATATTTGTGTTTCCACTGAAATTAAGCATTATAAAGTTAAATTACTATTTCAACCAAATGTTGAATTTAAATATTTCTTTATCTAGTATTAGTTAGGACTTCCTCATGTACTGTAGAGTTAAATAGGGTGATCAACTACCCTTGGATGCCTGAAGGGCAGAAGATCTTTACATGGGCTAGTCAAAGTGATTGGACCTAAGATGACTGCCAGAGTGATCCAGAGGACCTCTAACTTCATTATAATTCCATCTGCATAGTAAGTGACGCCCCTCAACCCTCAATGCACCATGACAATTGACAATTACTATGGAAAATGACCAGAAAGAACTACAAAAGGAGAAAGAGAGAGAGAGAGAGAGAGAGAGAGAGAACCCAAATTCCCAGAAAATCTTCATCCATTTCTTTTGCCCTGTATCTATAACCTCTCTGCCACCATCAGATTAGAAGTTGCTCTGTGAGAATTTCTCCCTGTTTTTTCTATTTTTGGCCAAGAGAAAGCCCTCCTTCATTGTTTAATCTGTGCTTGGTTTTATTATTGGTTCCACAATTCCTAGAGGGAAAAAGGACCCAGTTTGGAGTAAAAAATTGGTAGCAATCTAATCTAATTACCTTATTCTGCAACTGAGAAAAATGAGGCCTATACAAATTATAAGATCTCTACAGAATTATTTTTCTCCCTATTTATTGCAAATGTCTATTCTTTTCCCAGTTTCTTAGGAAACATTAAATTTACACTAGTGGATTGTGGAATAGACAAGTGGCCATTCTCATGAGGTGGGCTTATGATGTGGTGGAGCATGGGGATGAGTGGCTCCAAGTATAGATGCCTCAGATCTGAAAGCCATTTGGCCAACTGTGAGAATGCCTGGCTGCTTTTCCAGGAAAGCAGGAACACCTATCATGAACACTATTCTGTACCTTGCTGAGTGACATTGCAAAATACAAAACATAGGAGCAATGTATTCCCAGGTACAAAGGGGATAATTAGTGTTTTAGTTCAATGTGCTATAACAAAACAAAACATGAACTGGCTAATTTACAAATAAAAGAAATTTATTCCTCATAATTCTAAAGGCTGGGGAAGTCTAAGGTCATGCTGCTTCTTGACTGGTGTCTAGTGAAGGCACTAGAACACATCTCACTTCTTTCTTTTTTCTTTTTTCTTTTATTGAGATCATTGATTAATTTTTTAAATTTTTTATTTTAGTTCATTGTACACAAATGGAGTACAACTATCATTTCTCTGGTTGTACACAAAGTAGAATCATATAATCTGCATATTCATACATATACATAGGGTATAGATGTTTGTCTCATTCTGTTATCTTTCCTTCCCTGCCCCCTCCCTACCCTTCATTTTCTCTCTACAATCCATCCCCTCTCCATTCTTCCCGTACCTCCCCCCATCCCTGCTATGTGTCATCAACCACTTATAAGAGAAATCATTTGGCTTTTGGTTTTTTGGGATTGGCTTATTTCACTTAACATGATCTTCTCCAATTCCATCCATTTACCTGCAAATGTCATAATTTTATTATTCTCTATGGCTGAATATTATTCATATACATATATATATATATATATATATATATATATATATCACAGTTTCTTTATCCATTCTTCAATTGAAGGGCATCTAGGTTGGTTCCACAATCTAGCTATAGTGAATTGGGCTGCTATGAACATTGATGTGGCTGCATCACTGTAGTATGCTGATTTTAAGTCCTTTGGGTATAAGCCAAGGAGTGGGATAGCTGGGTCAAATGGTGGTAGATCAATGGTACAGAATAGAGGACACAGAGACAAATCCACATAAATACAGTTATCTCATACTAGACAAAGGTGCCAAAAACATACAATGGAGAAAAGATAGCCTCTTCAACAAATAGTGCTGGGAAAACTGGAAATCCATATGCAGCAAAACGAAACTAAACCCCTATCTCTCACCTTGCACAAAACTCAACTCAAAGTGGATCAAGGACCTAGGAATTAGACCAGAGACCTAATAGAAGAAAAAGTAGGTCCAAATCTTCATCATATTGGCCTAGGACCAAACTTCCTTAACATGACTTCCAAAGCACAAGAAATAAAAGCAGGAATCAATAATTGGGATAGACTCAAACTAAAAAGCTTTTTCTCAGCAAAGGAAACAATCAGCAATGTGAAGAGAGAGCCTACAGAGTGGGAGAAAATCTTTGCTACACACACGTCAGATAGAGCACTAATCTCCAGAATATATAAAGAACTCAGAAAACTTTACCCCAAGAATACAAATAACCCAATCAATAAATAGGCTAAGGAAATGAGCAGACACTTCCCAGAAGAGGATCTATAAGCAATCAACAGATATATGAACAAATGTTCAACATCTCTAGTAATGAGAGAAATGCACATCAAAACTACCCTAAGATTTCATCTCACCCCAATTAGAATGCCTATTATCAAGAATACAAGTAACAATAGGCGTTGGCGAGGATGTGGGGAAAAAGGTACACTCATACATTGCTGGTGGGGTTGGAAATTGGTGCAGCCACTCTGGAAAGCAGTATGGAGATTCCTTCACTTCTTTCATAAGGATGTTAATGCTAATCACAAGAGCTCCACCCAAAGGCCTTAACTTTCTAATAAATCACCTTGAGGATTAATGTTCCACATATGAACATAAACATTCAGACCATTGCAACTAGATTCTGAGACTCAGGCTATATCAGGTTTCAATCACTACCTTTCAAAAGTGTGGAACAAGTTGCTGACACTTGTTCTTCTGGGTCATAAGGAAAGCAAAAAATGTGATTAAAATGTTCAGTCTGATTTAGAGACTTTACTTATAGGTACTCCTAGCAAGATTTGCTTATCCAAACAAGGAGCAAGGAGAGTGGGAATGAAGATGATGAGTGGGGGGTGTTCTATATCTGTGTGTATTGAGAAGGTAGGTAGTAAAGTGGGACAAAGAGTGCTTTTGGTGTTTCTTCAAATCATTTCAGAGTTGACTGCCTGTACCAGAAAGAAAATGACAACCAACACTATTTCATTTCCATTTATCAAGAGTAATGATTTTAGAACTGAAAAAGAGAAACATGAGAAAGTATGGTACAAATGAAGTAAGAAGTACTTAAACAGAAGGTAGTTGAATACACTGAGAACCCTGGTTCATAGCTACTCTCTTAAAGAGAGACTTGTTCCCGCAATCCCTGTTTCACTCACTGTACATATTATCCCTCATTTCACTGCACTCTCTTATACTCATCTTTGGTTGTCAGCCACAGTGTCATTCTCTGAAAAATTTCCGTTAACCCTGTGATTCTATTTTAGGTTCCCTTGTAAGTGCTTTGTAGCCTAATTTGTAAATGCTTTTAAACATAATTTGATACGAAAATAATAGT
Organism: Glaucomys volans; assembly: GCA_020662805.1. Lineage (NCBI taxonomy): Eukaryota > Metazoa > Chordata > Mammalia > Rodentia > Sciuridae > Glaucomys > Glaucomys volans. Next base: position 742,349 of record JAJEJO010000630.1, read on the forward strand.
TGGTATGGATTAAACTAAAACTAAATTTGCAATAATTTAGTGCTTATATTCCTACCAGACTATTAATTTCTTAAAGGCAAAGCTCTTATGTTTCTTGGACATTGTTGGGGTTCTGGGCACACAGAAAGCACTTAATAAATGTTATATGCTGAGTTAATGAATCAACCATTTGGATGAGTTCAGATTTTCAAATTTTGTGTAGGATTCTTATAGTATAAGATCTGAAATATGTGGACAATCAATAAAATACACATGCAAATATTTTCAATATGAGTATAGTATTACTATTATAAGAATTAGCCCTATAAAAGATGACTGGATCCAAATATTGGCTCTTATTCTACCTCTGGGAAGTTACCACTGTGAGCCTCAGTTTGTCATTTGCAAATTAAAGACTTTGTATCTACTTTAAAAATTTCTTCTGAGGAATAAATGAAATAATACAGGGTAAACATTAGGCACAGTATTTGGAACATGATATTTTCCCATAATTATTCCCATAATTATTATTAATTTCAGTTCCTAAAAATGTAGAAACAGGCAAATGCTCCAGATTTCTTAAGCTGGAGAAAAATATAATTCACCATATGACTAGAGACAAGAATTTAGTCCTAGTTTTCTCCATTGAGCCATGATAGTGCCTTAGGCAAATTACAAATATCTCTGGGCCTTTCGTTTTCTGCAAAATGATATAGTCAAACTGTTCTCTTAGGTTTCATGGTAAGAATCATGGTACAGTGAGTGTTCTAAATTTACATGAACCTGAATGCCTGTGGGGTCATTTTTTCTAAGCATAGCCATATCTTTTATTAGATTCTTGCTAGTCAAGTTACTGGGAAGCAGACTCTGAAATGGATTAATGTGCAGGAAACATCTAGAAAATGCTCTCAAGATCAAGGAAAGAAATAGAATTGGGCAAAATGGAGAAGGTAGACTACATGCAATGAAAACAAAGGCCTTAGCCAGTCTTTCCATGATGGATACATTTACTAGACTCTTCAGGAAAAACATGACCAATATGACACTTGTCATATTGGTCATGCTTATGAGAGAATGATAGATATTCTAGTACTATCTTCTCAGCCTGCCTCCCTCTGTGAACTGCTCTTTCAACAATCAAACCATGCAATTTACAGGGTAGATGCTCTGTTTTTCCATACTCTTCCTTTTTACAGTTGATTGTGCCAAAGTTGAGTACTCACCCAAACTGGGTCAATTCGAGTTAGTTTTTATGTTTGCCTGGGAAAGACGGCCAATGTCTGGTGATAAGAACCAAAAGTTAGCAGGCATTTCCTTCTGTGTGTGAGGGAGTCATGATAAACATTAAAACCTACTCATGCATATTACAGAATGATAAAGAACAACTAATAAATCGTAACAATCCTAAATATATGTATATCTAACAATAGGATTTCAAATTATAGGAAGCAAAACCTGATAGAACTGAAAGCAGAAATATATAAATCCACAATTAAGCTAAAGATTTTAACACTCTCTTAATAATTAAGAGAATAAAGAGAATGTAAATGTCAGTGAGGATATCAAAAACATGAAAAACATTATCAACAAACTTGAATTAACACATTAAGTGTTAATTATACTACCTAACAACAGAATATATGTGCTGTCTTAATACAAATCAATCATTCAACAAGGTAGGCTATAAACAACCTAAAGAGATCTAAAATTCTAAAATAATTGAAATAATACAGAGTGTGCTTTCTAACCACAGTGAAATTCAGCTAGAAGTACATAAACAGGAAGATACCTGGAAAATCCACACACATTTTGGAAGGTAAGCAATGCACTTCTAAATAATCCATGAGTTAAAGAGAAAGTCACAAAGGAAATTAGAAAATACTTTGAAGTAAATGAAAATTAGAACATGGCACATGACAACATATGTGATATATCTAAAGCAATAATATATATTCAATTTATAGAATTAAGTGCTTGTATGAGAACAAAAGAAAGGTCTTGAATCTATTATCTAAACCTTGAGAATCTAGAAAGTGGAACAAATTAAATTTCAATGTTAACAAAATGAAAGGATAATAAAGAGTATGAATCAAAGAAATTAAAACCAAGAAAGAGTAGAGAATATCAATGAAGTAAAAAACTAGTGCTTTGAAAAAAATCAGTACAATTTATAAATCTCCAAGACTAAGCTGAGAATACATAGTTACTAATATAAAAAAACAAAAGAAGAAACATCATTATTGATAAAATAGATATTAAAATAATGGTGGATTAATACAAACAACTTTCTATATACCTATATATTCAAAAACTAAGATGACATGGAAAAATTCTGTGAAAGACAAGAACTACCAACACTTATTCAAGAATGAATACATAATCTGAATGGCGCTATATCTATTAAAAGAAATTTAATTCATAGTTAATATTTTTTTGCTAAAAATTATGAAAAAAATAGCAAGTCTATAGAAATCCAGAAAACAGAACAGGGAATACTTGAAATATTTTACCTTGATACCAAAACCAGACAAAACATTACAAATAAAGAAAATTAACAATCAATATACTGCATAAATAGTTGATAAAATCATCAATGGAATATTAGAAAATAGAATACAACAATATGTAAAAAGAATAGTACATTACAACTAAGTAGGGTTTATCATGGAAATAAAAAAACCTGATTCAACATTTAAAAATCAATTTATATAATTCACCATATCAGTAGACTAATAGAGAACAATCATATAATCTTCACGATACAAACAAAACCCACACATTTTATAAAATTCAATATCCATTCTTGGTTTAAAATAACATTAACAGCAGCAGCAGCAATAGCAACAAAACTCTCAGCAAAGTAGGAATAGGAGAATTCATCAACCTGATAAAAGCCATGTGCAAAAAATTTGTCGCTCACACCATATTTAATAGTAAATGAATACTTCCCCCGAAGATTGGGGGGAAAATCATCATTTCAAAAGTAATGATGTCCACTCATATCGCTTGTATTCAATATTACACCAGGGCTCAGTGGTAGAGCACTTGCCCAGCACATGTGAGGCACTGGGGCTGGATTCTCAGCACCACATATAAATAAATGAATAAAAGATAAAGATCTATCAACATCTAAAATAAATATTTAAAAAAAATCACACCAGAGGTTCTAGTTAGTGCATTAAGGCAAGAGCAAGAAATTATAGATGCGTGGAACAACATGGATGAATCTCAAATATACTATGCTCAGTGAAAGAAATGACACAAAAGCTATATACTGTATGATTGCATATGGTATTCTAGAAAAGGCCAAATCCTGGGGACAGAAAGCAGATTACTGGTTGCCAAAGGTGGGGTTTTAGGGAAAGTTTGGCTACAAAGTGACAGAGGGGAATTTTGGAGGGTGATAAAATTATTCTATATCTTGTTTGTGATGGTCATTACATGACACTGTGTGTTTGCTACAACTAGTATATTGGTATATGAGAAAGGGCATGTTTTTCTATATGTAAATTTTACCTCAGTATATCTCACAGAAAAAAGAAAGCCAGTGAGAAACAGAAGTGGATTTGTCTTTGCTGTAAAATTCTGGCAGTGGTTTTGTCAGTGGTTGTAGTTTTTTTCAGAAATTCAGATGTGTCTCTGCTCTTTTTGGAGTTCAATTATTTAAAAAGATTATTTGTTTCATTTGCTTTTGATAAAAGATGGAGAAGAACTTCCTGAATATATTTTATAAATTACCTGGGGGACTCAGAATATTTCCACTTTAATCTCCATATTTTGTTTACAAGCAAGTTCAAATAAGGTTTCTGTCTTGTGAGATGAGACAGTCCTGAGTAATTATGGAAATAGACATTTGTTATATGAAAAGTGTGAAAAGTGCTCTAATGGAGGGAAAAAGTATATGGGAACAGAAAGGAGAATGTGGTTAATTCTGGGAATATCAAGGATAGATAGTAATTGACTTGAGGCCCTTAAGGCCTTTTTCAGGTTGGAGTTGGGGCAGCATAGGGTTGAGGGAGTAGCAGGAGTACACGCAGAAGACTTGTTTAAATGGCTGCCTGGATGAGTGTGTGGTGTCTTCAGGGATAAGAGGTACAGTGGGGCTGAAAGCTAGAGACTGCTGGACCCTGCCAGTGGTGGAAGATGAACTTGAAAGGGTATATTTACCAGATAGCAGAGACCTTCCTATGCTCAAGTGTCTGAATTTTATTCTGTAGAGTGCTATAAAGAGTGGAGGAGTAGCATACCCAGATAAGAAGTTTTGAAAGGTAATTTAGAAGCAGTCTGGGGAGTTACCAAGAGAATTAGCAATAGATCAGTCAGGAGACTGTTGCTGTAGTTCAGAAGGCTAATCTTGGATTTGAGTTGAGGTTTTGACTAGTCTGCATTGTTAGAAATGCTGGACTTATGCTTGTAGCAGTTAGCCACTTATTCATGACTTCTTATGAGTTAGGTGTTGTTAAAGTGCTTTGAACGTATTATCTCATTTAATCCTGCTGGTTATAAAGTAGGTATTCGTATGTCAATGTAGTACCCAATGATTTTTCACTTTGTCTGTGTGGGTAGGGCTGATTCCACTGCCTTTCCCACACTCTCAAAGATGGAGATACTATGGATGATCGTGTCCCAGGCCATGTAACAAGCACATTCATTTTTCTCCTGGCTGTAGCAAATGGTGAGGGACAGATAAAATAACTCATTATATTTATTTAGATTTATACCTGACTTTAGTAGGAACTATCAATAAGAATGATTAATTCTGTCTGCTTTTGATAAAAGATGAAAGGGAGCTGCCTGGGATGATTTTTATTGATATTAATTCTATACCTCTGCATTTTCCAGTGATTTTTCCTTGAATATTAGTCATGGGAAATACTCTGTGAAATACTGTTTTAGTTTTATAGATTAACTAGGAAAACATCATATACTGTATCCCCTTCAGAACTTACTAAATGTTTAGAAATCCTGCAGACAATATATATATATTAACTTTGTTTAATTCAACTTTTGCAAAGGTATATAATGAAAAATACCTTTTCAGATATTTATTGATTACTATCTACCACATTTTGGGAAATACAATTGTACACCTTATCTACTTAACTAGTTAAGAGTTAAACCAGTTAAGATTTTCGTAGCAAGATAAATGGCACTGCTCATCTTATCTCCCATATCTTTTGAGGTTAATTTATAAATGTTTCCTAACACTTAAAAGATGTGTATCATGATTTGAAAATAAATCATAAAATCTTAAGATCCAGGGCCATGTTTTGGTCAATTTGACTTGTGCATTTCCATATAACACTATTCCATTGCCTTCAGAAAAGCCTGGGATTCAGCAATTGGCAACTATGGAAAATGTGTCCCATTGGGCTTATCACCATGCCTACAAGTCTCCAAAAGCGACCCAACCGATTACTTAAGAAAAGGTAGGGCAAGGAATGATAATGTGATGTAGAAGTAGAATTTGAATTCTTGTCTGACCAGTCATTTGGGGATCTCATTTCTGAATCTGGAATGTGAAACAACCTGAAAAGCAATTGAGAAAATGCCCAGCATGCCTGGCACAATGCTGGTGGGTGTGGTAAATAGGTCCAAGCCATTGTTATCTTATTGCCGTCTTCAAGAAGGAGCATTCTCATTGTGGCTTGAAGATGTTTTTGAGAAACCTCCTACCAAGTTGTAATTTACCTCAAATTCCCCTTCTAGTAACATTTAAGGAAGGGATATATAAAATGTAAGGAAAGTAAGAAAAGAAAGATCAAGATGATCTCTAAAAGAGTAAAGTAGTTTACAAGGTATAAATAAAAGCAGTTTCATGGGGAAGGTCACCAGTGGTGGCACCAGTAACCAGCATAGATCCGAAACATTACTAGTGATAATTAAAAATATTTCTCTCTGAGGCATTTCAAATGCAAAGGAACTCTTCACTCCTCAAGAAACTTCACAGTGTTTTGCTGATGACAAACTGGTGTAATAAAAATAAAGACACATTGAAATGGAATTTTTATGATTGTGATTCTTAAACACAAAGCACTGCTATGGAAAAAAAAACAGGATAGACTTTTACTTACCCAAGCTATCTTATTTTAGCACTGTTTTGCAAACAATTGAGAGAACTTAACAATCAATCCATTTAAAATCAGCTGAAAACATAAACTCTCTGAATGAATCACATTGAAAGTACTCAGGAAATCTAAGATGATTTCAGCTTTTTTCCAGTTTTTCATTTAGAAAAAACCAACTGGTGTTCCTCACTACCTTGTTTGTCAGTTTTTTTGCTTACAGAAGGGTTGGAAATTATAACGAAACTTCTAAAAGATATATGTCTTAGAGATGACAGTAATTCTGAAGCTAAAATAATGTGGAAGACAGAAAAATCAACAGGCAACATTACCAGGTCAGAAAAGCTCTGAAAAAAGCCTACAACAACCAAATACAAGAGCATCGTGGAATGAGAGTGGAATCCATCCAAATGACTTACATCCACTTTCCTGTTCACTGTCATCAACACAACATTTCTAGGATACTCTTGCCCTGAAAGATAAATGTTACAAATAACTTGATTGTTCATTTGGAACTTCCTAAAAGACCCATTAACTCCACTAGAAAATATCAAAGACAGTTACTACCCAAGACCTTCAGAACTCTTCACTTTTAAATCTCTGCCTCACGGTGTTTACTGATAAAAAACAAATTCTGAGATGTCCTAAATATAATTACAAGGGCTAGAGGATGCGGGGGGAAGAAATAAAGAAAGTGAATCAGTGAACAGCTCTGAGCCAAACCACCAAACCACAACCACCAAAAAAAAAAAAAAAAAAAATCTCACATTTTTTAATGCATTTTAAAACCTCAACTCAAATCCTAGGTCGTCAGACCAGGAGACATCATCACATCCTGCTTACAACCCTAGTCAATTCAGAGGCACAGCATTTCTTCTTATGGACTGCCTTATCCCATTTTCCTCCCTTCATGTTGTCATGCCCTCTTACCTATAACCAGTGTAGGCTCAATGGAAACAAATTATTCTTTCTTTTCCAAAATTTCATTATACAAAATGTTTGGCTTATAGGTATGGCAGACATATTTCCAACTGCTATTCCACCTTCCTGCTGGTAGCTATGGGAACTTGTCAAAGGACCAGACAGAAAAGTTCTGGCTAGCATCTGTGATGGCTCAGTAGAACCTTTTATTTCAGCAATCCTTCAGTCTCAAGAGATTTGGGTGAATACCACAAATCTTAAGATAAACCTTACCTAATTCTAACCAAGTCCCCACAGTGAAAGACCTGCTTAAATCACATTTTCAAATTTCAATAATTATCTCAACTTTATCTTTCCCTTTCTGTAACAGTAGTCCATTTTATGCTTTGAATATAGCACTTGCTTCTCTGCCACTGTGACTTATTTTCAAAAGGACATGTTTCTTTCTCTTCCTCTTTTGCTTCTCCTCCTTAATCTCTCCCTGTCCCCAATCTCAGGGAAAACAGAATTGCCTTTCTTCCCCATCATAAACGGAGTTATCTGTCTTTGAGCACACACACCCCACAGGAACAAAGTAACGCAGGCTTGAGGATGGCACCAGAAGACCTCAGAAATGATTTTCTCCCAATTAACAGGTGAATTACAATCTGGACAGAGAACACATGAAATATAGTCTTTGAATCACCTCCTTAAAAACCCCCTGTTCCCCCTGATGGGCAGAATTGCAGCCTCTGGAACAGAAGTACACTGTGCTTCTCCTTTGGCAACAAAGCAATAAACCTTCTTTTTCCTTTTTCTCAAAACTGTGTCCTTGTTATTGGATTGGCATCGGGGACGAGGACTGAACTTTCAGTAACATTCTAAGATGCAACCAAGGCTATTGAGAGGCAGTGTTTTCCCTTACCACAATAAACTTGTCTTATTCATAGTTGTTTGGGTAATGTTTTGGATAGTTTGTGGAGTCAATTTTTGACAATCTTGGAGGACCCATTGAGATCCAATCAAAATGTGGGTTCTTTAACACTTAGTTTTTACTTGGACACAGTTCTTTGTGGATCCTGAAGCCTCCACCCAGGGCTCCCTGACTTTACCCTGAGGTAAGTCTTGCATTGGGTTGAATTTTGGTTTGTAAGGGTTAAGGAAATTTCCCCTATGCCCTCTGAAGATTTATTGAAATGAACTAACAATAAGAAGATTAACAGGAAAAAAAGGCGTATGTTATTTATGAGGGCATCATAGTAAGGTGACCCAATAACTCAGTGATATTCAGAAACTTCTATCTCCTTCTTCATAAGGGAAAGGAAAATGGGAGGAATATAGGTAAATTTTGAGGAGTATTAAACCACTTTTAAAGGGAATGAATGGCCCCAAAGACCAGATAAGGCTTTGTAAATGACTATCTTTGGATGTTGAGTGGGGCTGAAGAACAGGCAATATCTTGTGACAGTCTGTCTGGACACAGTGACAAAGTCTGCCTGGGCATAGTGATGTTCCTCAGTCTTCCTTCCAGCATAATCTAATCTCCCTTGTTAATGGAATATCAGGGAGAGGAGCTAAGGCAATAGTGTTCCTCTTTGGTGGATATAGAGATCCTCAAATGCTGAGTTAGTTTTTTCTTTTGGGAATAAAAAACATCTTTCAGGAATCTTTCTGATTATCTGATCATATTTGAAAAAAAAACAAACTGGTATCCTTGGTGGAAATCTACCTTATTATTAATGAGACTATTATTTGCCTGTTTAAATTTTATTGTTCCCTTTCTCCTAAAATATTCAGAGGTAATTATTACCATTTCCTTTGCTGGAGAGGCCCAAGTCACTGGTGCTTATGTCCACATAGGAAATATCATGGCGGAGCAAAAGACTGCCAGAACACGGAGTTGATGAAGGTATACTTGGAATGACCACATCATTATTACTCCTTATTCCTTCTTCCTCCCTGGGCAGACAGTTCCCTTCCCATGCTGTCCTAGAGGTAAAAAGGTAAAAACTTCAAATCCTTTCCTGAGGTGATACCGCCAATTATGGGTGACAAGTTCTGCTTCCTCAAATGTTGAAGTATAACACCAGAGAAGCACACTGAGGCAAGCATATAAAGAAGGTTTTATTTGAAGGTAGTAACACAGACTTCTCCCAGGAGGGAGAAGGGGCCATGGCTGGTATTCTGGTATCCCAAGAAATGAGAGTGCCCTGTCCTTTCTATAGATTAAAGTTTCCTTTGTTCTCCTGCTCTCTCCCCCTTATCTCTCTCCTTCCTACCTACGTGACTAGGCCCAGGAGATACAAGTGAGATGGCAGAAAGGAGAGAAGCTGATGGGCAGAGGGAAAGGACAGATGGAGCGATTTAGGCAGATAACCGCCCAGGGGGGCATTAATTAGCAATTCCCTGCCTGCAGCCTTTTTTGGGTGGGATATATAAGCAGGTAACCTTGGTGATCAAAGGGCTCTGGGGACACTGACATTCCAATCTCTCCGGGACAGTCTCCAAGTTCCCGGATCCAAACTGGCCTCCATTTCCTTGATTTGACCTGATAACCTATAATTTTGGCCTCAAGGGGATGACTGTGAATGGTGAATAATAGTGGCTGGGTGTTTTGGTCAACTATTGCATCACTGAGATCAAAATACCCCAATAGGAACAACTTAAAGGAGGAAAAGTTTATTTAGGGGTCATGGTTTCAGTCACTTTATGGTCAAATCCATTGCTCTGGGCCCAAGGTGAGGCAGCACATCTTGGGGGAAGGGATCAATGAAGGAAAGCTGCTCAGCTCATGGCAGGGTCAGGAAGCAGATAGAAAGGGAAGGGAGTCAGGTGTGTTGGCAGGAAGATCACGAGTTGAAAGCCAGCCTCAGCAATGGCTGGGCACTAAACAACCCAGTGAGATCCTGGCTCTAAATAAAAATACAAAATTTGGCTGGGGCTGTGGCTCAGTGGTTGAGTGCCCCTGAGTTCAATCCCCAGTACCTGCCCCGCCACACACACACAAAAAAAGAAAAGAAAATGGAGGGGAAGGAGCCTCTGGGAAGAGGTACCCTTCCAGGATACACCCTCAGTGACCCACCTCTTTTAGCCACACCCCAACTGCCTACAGTTACCACCTAGTTCATTCAATTGGGGTGAACTGATTAGGTTACAGTTCTCATGTTTCAATCATTTTGCCTCTGAATATTCCTGTTTCTACAGGAATACACTGGGTATAATACTAGGGAGTCTTAGTGTCTTATTCTGCTTGGATTGCCATAACAAAGTATCAAAGACTGCATGGCTTAAACAACAGTAACTTATTTCTCACAGTTCCAGAGTATGGACAATCTCAGATTAGGGTGTCAGCATGATTGAACTCTGGTGAAGACCCCAATCTTGTCGTGCAAAGGGATACTTCCTTCTTTATATATCCTCAGATGGTGAGAATTAGGGGAAGGAAGCTCTCTGATCTTTCATTTTAAGGGTACTAGTATCATCATGAGGACCTCACCCTCATGACTTTATCTAAATGAGGTAAGAGAGAGTGAAGAATAAAATGTAGGACTTGAGGAAGCCTCAGGGATTCTGAACTATTGGGAAATAAGTCATTTTAGATAATAGGAGATTCATCTGCTTAAAACTTTATTAAGATTTTAGGCATTTATTAAGGAAATATTTCTAAAATGGATTGCACACTTCGCTGCCTTCTTAATTAGAGAAGCTTGAACATTATTTAACCTTTCTTTGATGACTCAAGGTCATCATTATGCACATCAATGATTATTCTGTAAAGCAATAGTGCCCTCAAGGGCCATCAGGATATACCAGGCCATTCATTTCTGTATTACTCTTCCTTGATTTTTGCTTTTGTAGTCACACTTAATTGCCTTTTTTATATTGTAGGTATTAAACACATACTTTTTCATGACTGTGAATGTATAATTCAAGTAGGTGGTCTCCTTAATAAAAATATGTTGCTTACAGTTTGCTGTGGTCTTGGAAACATAAAGAATTGTACATAATCTGAGAGTGATCAGAGAGGTCAAGTAAATGAGTGCTCTAGCTCCCTGGATTTAGAGACACTGACTTCTACCACTTGTTTGTTTCTGCACATAAAAACTCTGCTCATATTCCAGTTGGGTGGAAACTAGTTGGTACTGTGTTCTTGATAAGTAAGATGCTATTGAAACAGGGACACCAGAGACAAATTACACTGTGATTTTCAGTTAATTAGCAATGTCATGATCATCCTGAAAAGATGAACACCATCTTTTATGCACCAACTTGAGTAAGAGTCCAGTATCCTTTACTTGAACTATTAGTGTATGTTTCCCTTTTAGTTTGTGATTTTTTTTCTTATTTTAAAGAAGATAAAAATAAGGGTAGGAAATGCATTAATTTGGCATCATCACTAACACTTCACTAACGATGCCTCCTTTCTTTGAAGTCATTTCACAGTTTCCAGAATATTTTCCCAGGTATGTTCTCCTTGATTCTCACCACCAGGGTCTGCAACAGAACCACCCACAACTTGGCATTCACTCAAGGCCATTTATTTCCCCAGAGGCAGTAGAAGTTTTTCTTAAAGCCAAAGTCTCTGAGACCCTTCCTGCATGTCAATGAGGCAGGCGTAGCAGGCATTTGTAGCATTTGTCCCACTCAGATGTAAAGATATGCAGGGTTAAAAATTTTCTAGTGTATACTTGCTGAAGAAAAGAGTACACATCCTGAAAGTCTTCATCAAAAACGAATAGCTAACAAAATGAAACAAAAAGTTCTGTGTATGCTTGTTTAGAAGCCTCTGCAGAGTTCTCCATGAATGGATAACTATTGTACAGCATCCTAACTTCATTCTTCAGTAATATTTCAAATAATCATGGTCCAAAGATAATAAATAGCAAGGAAAGACTGTTCATGAGAAGGAAATCTGCATTTACTTTGTGTGTCTTTCAGTTCAACCTCTGAATCTTCACTTCTGTAATGCAACTCATCATTTTACTTCATGAACATCACCTCTTTTATGAAGGACTTTCTTTTTTCTTTTTTAAATCAGTACAAGGGAGAACACTAAGATAGCTTGTTGTGCTCAAAATCCCCCTTTTCTGAAGTGGTTATATACAGTGGATGCATTTCTTGAGCTCTTACTAAGATTCAGACACTATTCTAGGTGCTGAGTCTTCAGCAGTGAACCAGAGGTAAAGACTGGAGGCTGGAAAGACTAACAGACTCTCTTAACCTGTAATAGTTCAGGTATACTTTCCAAGATAGGGAACCTTGGCATTTGAGAAAACAGCAGAATCAAAAAGACCATCTCACCCTTCACTCTGCTTTTGTTCCCTGAAGAAGGCTACGAAACGTAGGAAGGATTTTCTGACCTCTTCCTGAAGTAGGACATAAAACCCCCATGTGAGAGGTATCTTCCCTCTACATGGAGGAAAGAAGCCAGAGACAGAGGCCTTAACAAATAGGGCTTGTTAAGTGTCCCTCTGTTTATTATTATTAGATCATACCCTTTTTGTCTGGTCATATTCCTCCACAATCTCAGGTTTCATTAACCTCAGCATAAAAAATACACAGTCTTATCCATTTCTTCAGGTTTCCATTTCCTTATGAAGGCTCCTAAGTAAAATAAATAAATAAATAAATAAATAAATAAATAAATAAATAAATTTGTATGCTTTTGTTAATCTGTCTTTTGTTATGGGGCCCCAGTCATGAACACAGGTTTGGTAAGAAACTGTACTTTCTCCTCCTCTACTCCTGCATGCTATAGATTAGTTTATACATATCTTCCAACATGTGGTAATAAAAGCAAGCAAGAACCACTGAACTCAAAATAGCATTATCATGTTTGTATAGGAGACTCTGATAGACGGTAGAGTGAGATTTTTACCAGGATTCAATTTTTATGGGTATCAGTGCTTATTCTTCTTCCTTCTGGATTTCCCATCAGTGGATCTTTAAATATGGTCTAAATGTGGGCTTTGAGATAGTGTTGGTTGTGGTGGAAAGATCATTAGAATCAACAGTACAAGGTGAAGCTCCACATTTGGAAGACTGATTTTGGGCAAAGACCACAGGCTTTGGGATCAGATAGATCTATTTGTATCCAGGTTTCTCCAAATTTCTTAAACCTGCTTAAACTTGATTTCTTTATCTGAAATATGGGTATTAAATAAGATTTATGCAAGTGACTCTAGTACTTATTAAGGGTAAAATAAATATTAGCATGTGAGTGTGTGTGAAATTTCAAATTCTTGGGCATTAAAGGATCATCTATATACAATAGTGTCTACTTTCCTCTGGTGTTATTAGTCTGACACTCTGGTAGTCCAGTCTGTTACTTACATGAAGGAATTATCTGTTTTGTAAATCATGTGGTAAGGAGTACAATCTCAGAATTGATTTGAACCTTGGAAATCCATGTAAATTTGTTCTTTTTTGGTTGAGCAAAGATATACTGATTAGTAATTTTCTTTGTTTTGGTTATAATAAAATTCTGTACTAAAATTGCTCTCTTGTGTCTGTTCCTCCTAGCCAGAATGTACATAAAAGTAGTCAAAATAAATTCAGTCATCTCAGTGAGGATGTTCAAATATATATTATGGTTTATCATTGTTAAATTGAAGTCATGTGATTTAGATTATAGAAAAGATAAATGTAACTAACAGCATGATTGGACTACTTATATTTTTTAAATGGTTATAATTAATGAATGGATATATTGTATTTAAGCTTAAGCCAAAAGGGCACTCACTCAGTAATTTAAGGTATCAATACCCTAACAATGTTTACTAGGAATAAAAGAATTTCTCTTATCCTCTTGCTTCAAAATACAATTCATGAAAAATCAAGTGATGTCTTTTTGAGTGTTTGAAGCACTTATTAAATATTCTAGAGTTGGGTGTATAACTATTTTGAAGTTAGGTTGAAGAAGACAGGGAATGAACCCGAATATCACTCAAGAAGCAAACTTGCATCAGGGATTCAGAGTAGCATGAGGTGATATTGACAGAAGGAAAGATGTAATTTATTTTACTCTCCCTTTTCCCTTGTTGGTTTGCCTTTGTAAGAGGAGCTGGGTGTGCTCAGAGTAACGATTAAGGAGTGGGGTTTGCCATTTGAGGTTAGTGCTGAGGTTTTCAAATTTTGCTGCATTACGTGGTTGAAGAAATGGGCAAAGTTGCAGTGGTTCTCTGGAGATGGCTTGTTCCTGTTCAGAGGAACAAATTGTTAAAATTTCAGGCATCTTGCACATCAGTTGTTGTATAACCATTTTAAAAAAAGAAATTATAATGACAAACAAGTTGTCTCAAACAAAGGCAAAAATACTCAAAGTTCATCATTTCTTAATTTATATGTTATCATTTAAATCTACTGTGTATGTATGGTAGAAATACTACATGATGGTGTGCTCATGCACATCTCTTTCCCAGCTCTGCATCTATTAGCATCATACTGGTAGTTTGAAATTGGTCATGGTTTTTTTTACACAAAAATTTCATTTAGAACATGAAAATTGGCAAATGCTGAAAAGCAGGGCTTTTTTGTTTGTTTTCTTTTTCTTTTTAATTTTTCTGTAGAGCTGGTTGTTAAACATTTATCAACATGCCACTAGATATGAGTGAGAATAGCATTTTAGATTTTACCAGAATGAGTTTAGAAGAAAATACTTTGTTAGAAAAAATTTCAAATATACACCAAAAAAAAGTGGAAAGGATTGTATTAAGAATACCCGTATAACCATTCCCCCAGCTTAGATAATTATCGACATTTTGTCAATCTTGCTTAATCTCTTTCTCCCACTTTTTTTCTGAAGTATTTTGAATCAAACTCAAGATAGCATATATTTCTTATCTAAAAACACTTTAGCATAGACCTCTAATGCTTAGGCCCATAAAAATTATATTATGACAATTTTATTATGCCAAATAATATTTCAGGATAGTCTTTAGTAGTAATCCATATTCAAATTCCCTGGTTGTTTCAAAGGTGTCTTTTTAGAGTTGCTTTGTTTGAACCAAGAGCCAAACATATAAACTGGCCTTTTTAATAACTAGAAGAGACAGAGAAGTCGTGAGATCTGTCTGAGATGTCATTAAAGAGCAGGAAGGCATATTTGACAGAATATAGTTCAAAGTAAGGATTAGAGAAAAATAAAACTGTTTCATGTTTATGCCATACTGAGATCAGACTCTTCAATAAACTGGTTATACGAAGACAAAATATGTTCTGTGCCCTAAAAAAGCACAGTCTAAGGCAGTAATGATACTTAACTTTTTTAAGGTTGTAGACCCATTTGCCTACATGTGCATGCCCTCATTTACACAGAATTTTGCATGCAATTTGAATTTTGATATTCATAAGATCCATCCTGGAACCAATGGAACTAGAATTAAAACAGAATTTAGAGGGAAGGAAGAAGACATGTGAATGAAAGGGATAAAGTTAAAGTCAAACATATCAAGTGTTACGGGAGCACAGAGCAAGAAAGTGGCTGATTTTGCTTAATATCAGGGAAAATGACATTGAAAATGGAGTTTGACATTTTGATTAAAAGTTTGTCCATCAGGGATGGGGACTAGAGCTGACATGCCAAGGTTGGATGTGACAAGAGACGGTGTGCTAAAAAGATAGCTTGGCCAAGAGGTGAAGAGCACATGAACTTGTATGAAGGAGTTAGGTTTTAATTTGTTCCAGTCATTGCAAGGGTTTAAACTGGAGAGTGACATGATCAGATTTTTCTCATAAAAAAGTTCAGTGGAGCAACAGTGCATGGGGGAATTACATATAGAGTGATGTGATACAGTGAGTTCTGGCAGTTTAATGGTCAAAGTAAATGATGACAGGGCCTGGATTATGGCATGATCAATGAAGTCAGAGGAAAAAAGAGATATTTTAGGAGGTATTCAGGAAATTAAATGAAGGTGATGATATGAGCAGATGAATGGTAAAAAAAAAAAAAAAAAATGAGAAATCCAGGAGAGCAAAGGTTTCTGGTTTTAATGGTGTGTAAGAAAGGTAATGCAATTTACTGAAATAAATAATATAGGATGCAAAGCTATGATCAAGGAGAGAGAGGAGACAGAAAAAGGCCATTGGATTTTGGAGCACATTGAGTTTAATGTGTCTCTAGAACATACAGGAAGGGATTCCTCAAGGTAGCCTGAAAGAAGAGTCCCACTGGAAACTGGCCCAATGCTTTGGATACAGGCCAAGTCCAGCTTGGGATCATTTCAAGTTTAAAATTTTCTTATGGTCACAAATTGTGTTTAATTTTAGGACCCAATGAACCTTTAGGGCTTCTCCATGACTAAAATTTTACCCTTTAAAACTTAACCCACGATTTTGAATTTGAAAAAATAAATCTTACTATATTTTCTTTCTGTGCCTACAGGTTGATATCATCTCCAAAATACAAATCTTTCTAAATACAAATCTGATCATATCTCTTTGTTGCTTAAAACCTTTTGTTACCTCCCTATTGCCCCAAGACAAAACCCCACATTTCCTTTTCCTTTTCTACTCTTTAATGCAGATATTGATTCTTCTAGGGAACATTTCCTAATCCCTCAGGGACAGGTCTCAGTGAAGTAGAAAATAATGTAATCAACACTTTCCTTACCTGTGTTTCCCTCTACAAAGCCACTTACTGCCAGGGATTGGCATCACTTACTGATTTAGAAGGTTGTGGTGTAAGGTTCTGGAAGGACTAATTTGTGCCAGCCAGTTTGATCAGGGCTGAACATGCAGTGTCTTCAAGGGATTATACTGATAAATTTAGTACTTAAGCTTGGGTAATCATGCTTCTATTTTTCTTGGGTTAATCATAGCATTCTCTATTTCTGCAAATTATACCCATTTTCTTGGCCAGTTTCTACACTCTGCTCACTCCCCAGAAGACTATGGCCTTAACCTGTACTTAATTTGATTTTCTTATCCAAGAATGAGAAATGGAGCTCTAAATTAAGAGTCTAAGATGAGGGTTAGAAAGGAGGTATAGAAGCTGGGTGAGAGATAAACAACCAATGTGAAATTGTTATCTTAGAAAGGTAGGGAGTGAAAAGACCAAGAGAATAATAGGTCATTAGAGTCCTGTTAAAGTCTGTGTTAATGCTGTATAGGCTCATCATAAGAAAAGTGTTAATTTAATGCTAGGCACACCATGAAAATCCATCGGTCCAAAGCTATGTTCCATCTTCAAGGGACTAGAGCTTTGCATTTCTTAGAAGCATTGATTAATGTAAGTGCAGGTCGATCAAGGCTTTTGTGTTGGCATTTAAATGTTAATCAATCACATTTTATTAAAAATTTAAGGCAAGAGTGAGAATGGAAAAGTATATGAGTCTATGCTTATGACAAAGAAGTCAAGTTGAAGTCCATTCTGAAATGACTTGAGAATTTCATAATGTGTTCCATATTAGGTACCACAGATACTGGTGGTGATAATGATTCATTGGGAGAGTGAGGATGGACTAATGAGCAATTATTGAAAAATCTCTACAAGACGAGAAACAAAGTGCCTTTAGAAGATGTCTAGACAAATCAACAATGCATTCAAGCATCTCATTAATCACTCACAAACAGTCATAGTACTAATTATTATCATTATACATGTTTTGAATGCCATATAAAAAGATAAACTTTTTATTATGGTAACATATTTGTAATATCAGTTTATCTTTTAAATCATTTTTAAATGTACAGATGTGCATTAAGTGCCTTCATGTTGTTCTGCTACAATCACCAATATTCATCTCCAGAACTTTTGTTTTAGTCACCTTTTTCACTGCTGTGACCAAAAAACCTGATTAACAACAATTTTAAAGGAGTTAAAATTTATTTGTTGCTCATGGTTTCAGAGGTCTCAGTCCATTATTGACTGGCTTCATTGCTCTGGTCCCAAGTAAGGCAAAACATCATGACAGAAGAGTGTGGCAGAGCAGAGCAGCTCAGGACAAGGTAATCAGGAAGCAGAGAGAGAGTTCTGCTCACCAGGGATAAAATATAAACCCCAAAGAAATGTCCCCAATGACTTTCCTCCTCCACCCACACCCCACCTATCTAGTTAATCCATTCAAGTGGATTAATCCACTATTTAGGTTAAGGCTCTCACAAACCGATCATTTCACCTCTAAATTTTCTTGTGTTGTCTCACACATGAGCTTTTGGAGGACACCTTGAATCTAAACCATAGCATCCTATATCTTCCCAATCTGAAATTTCAGGATATAATGCAATACAGTAACTTTCTAATTGTCCCTTCCATCCAGTACCTGGAAAGCACTATTCTACTTTTCTATCTCTATGAATTTGACCACTCTAGTTATCTCTCATAAGTGGAATCAAGCAATATTTGTCATTTTGTGACTGTTACTTCATTTAGTATAATATCCTCAAGTTTCACCATATTGTACCACGGACCAAAATTTCCTTCCCTTTTAAGGCTGAATAATAGCCCATTGCCTGCATATTCCACATTTTCTTTCTAGACTCTTGAGTTGCTTTCAACTTTTGACTACTGTGAATAATGCTGCTATGAACATGGGTGTAGGAATAACTGCTTTAGTTCCTATTTTTAATTCTTTTGAGTGTGTACCCAGAGCACATGGTAATTCTGTTTAACTTTTTCAGAAAACACCATGCTGTATTCCAATGGCTGTGCCATTTTACATGCTTATAGCAATACATGAACATACTAAGAATGATATTTTTTGAACTGAAATTTAAAAGGAAATACACTATAAAACCTTGGCAATAAAAAGATTAGTGACAAAAAGCCATGTAGGAAAAGCCTGGTCCTCCTTTTTGATTTATATAAACCAAAAGAGTTTGTCATGAATAATGAGTCATTCAAGTAATAAATCTTAAATGAGTTTCAGATATGTCATATTAATGGTTCCCTATACTCTAGTGGTATGGAATTGGGCATTTGGGGAGTCAGGTGGGGATTGGGGCTAAAGCCTACAATCTGAAGCACTCTCCCATATTTATCGCAGCATGCCTTCTAAATATTATGATTTTTCATTGTGGATTAGTATATGAAGCAGGTTAAGAAGCACTTATCTAAACTATAAAGTCAGGATGAGAATCTGGAGATGAAAAAACACAAAATATTCTTTCACGAGAAGTATTTAATGAGCACTTGCTTTATTCTAGGTGATAGATCAGATTTCAGGGTTAACGGAGAAAAAGTGTAGGGTAAACAAGAAAAAAAATACAATTTCAAAATGCTTTATTTCTTTTTTTGTGTGGTACATTTGCTAATTTTATTTTTTTTAATTTTATTTATTTATCTATTTTTTAAAATTTATTTAATTTTGATTCATTGAACATAAATGGAGTATAGCTATTGTTTCTCTGGTTGTACACAAAGTAGAGTCACACCATCTGTGCATTCATACATGTACACAAGGCAATGATGTCTGTCACATTCTGTAATTATTCTTACCTCCCCACCCCAACCCAACCCCCACTTCCCTCTATGCTATCTATCCTTACTCCATTCTTGCCACCTTTCCACTCCTCATTATGCATCATCATTCACTTATCAGAGAGATCATTCGGCCTTTGGATTGTTGGGATTGGCTAATCTCACTTAGCATAACAGTCTCCAACATCATCCATTTACCTGCAAATGCCATAATTTTATTCTTCTTTATGACTGAGTAATATTCCATTGTGTATATATACCACAGTTTCTTTATCCATTCATCTATTGAAGGGCATCTAGGTTGGTTCCACAATTCTAGCTATTGTGAATTGAGCATCTATGAACATTGATGTGGCTACATCACTGTAGTAATCTGATTTTAAGTCCTTTGGGTACAGACCAAGGAGTGGGATAGCTGGGTCAAATGGTGGATCCAGTCCAAGTTTTCTAAGGAATCTCCACACTGCTTTCCAGAGTGGCTGCACCAACTTGCAATCCCACCAGCAATGTATGACTGTACCCTTTTCCTCACATCCTCGCCAACACCTATTGTTGCCTGTATTCTTCTTTTTTTTTTCTTTTATTTACTTATTGATTCATTGAACACAAATGGAGTACAGCTATTGTTTCACTGGTTGTACACAAAGTAGAGTCACACCATCTGTGCATTCATGCATGTACACAGGGCAATGGTATCTGTCACACATTCTGTTATTAATTTTACCCCCCACCCACCCCCACCCCTCCCTTCCCTCTATGCTAGCTATCTTTCCTCCATTCTTGCCATCTTTCCCCCCCACATTATGCATCATCATTCATATATCAGAGAGACCATTCGGCTTTTGGATTTTGGGGATTGGCTGATCTCACTTAGCATAAGAGTTTCCAACATCATCCATTTACCTACAAATACCATAATTTTATTCTTCTTTATGGCTGAGTAATATTCCATTGTGTATATATACCACAGTTTCTTTATCCATTCATCTACTGAAGGGCATCTAGGTTGATTCCATAATCTAGCTATTGTGAATTGAGC
>JAJEJO010000630.1:767749-793104 GCA_020662805.1 Glaucomys volans
GTTTCAAGAACAATGTTGAATAGTAGTGGCGAAAGAGGGCATCCCTGCCTTGTTCCAGTTCTCAGGGGGAATGCTCTGGGTTTCTTGAAGGCAGCATATTGTTGGGTCTTTCTTTTTAATCCAATCTGCCAGTCTATGTCTTGATTGATGAGTTTAGGCTATTTACTTTCATGGTTGTTATAGAGATATGACTTGTATTTCCTGTCATTTTAGCTTTTTGGGGGGCTTTTAACTTAACTTTGTTTCTCCTTTGGTGGGCTATCTCTTTAGGGTAATTCCACTCCTTATTGACTAACATTGTTATTTTTCATTTCTTCCTTTTAGAATATTTTGCTGAGAATGTTCTGTAGGGCAGGCTTTCTATTTGTGAATTCTTTAAGCTTTTGTTTATCATGGAACAATTTTATTTCATCATCAAATCTGAAGGTAAGTTTTGCTGGGTATAAGATTCTTGGTTGGCATCCATTTTCTTTCAGAGCCTGAAATATGTTGTTCCAGGCCCTTCTTGCTTTTAGGGTCTGGGCTGAGAAATCTGCTGATATCTGTATTGGCATCCCCCTGTAGGTAATCTGATTCTTTTCTCTCGCAGCCTTTAAAATTCTATCTTTCTTTTGTTTGTTAGGTATTTTCATTATAATGTACCTTGCTGTGGATCTGTTGTAATTCTGTGCGTTTGGTGTCCTCTAAGCCTCTTGTAATTGATTTTCCATCTCATTCATCATATTTGGGAAATTTTCTGATATTATTTCATTGAGCAGATTATTCATTCCCTTGGTTTGTATCTCTGTGCCTTCCTCAATCCCAATAACTCTTAAATTTGTTCTTTTCATAATGTCCCATATTTCTTGGAGGTTTCGTTCATGATTCCTAACCATCTTCTCTGTTCAACTTTGTTTTCAAGATTAAATATTTTGTCTTCATTGTCTGAGGTTCTGTCTTCCCAGTGACCTATTCTGTTAATTATGCTTTCTATTGAGTTTTTAACTTGGTTGATTGTTTCCTTCATTTCCTTGTTTCCTTCAAGGATTTCTGTTGTTGTTTTTTTCAGAACTTCTATCTCTTTATTGAAATGATTTTTTGCTTCCTGCAATTGCTCTATTAGCTGATTATTCATAGCCTGAATTTGCTCTCTCATCACATCATTCTCTTCTCTGATAATTTTAATTATGAACATTCTGAACTCCCTTTCTGACATTCCTTCTACCATGCTGTCTTTGGTTTCTCTTTATATATCATCTAGGATTGTTTGGGACACTTTCTCCCTGTGTTTTCTCATGTTGCTTCCCATCTAGTAGTGGGAATCAGAGGGATTACAGTTTCCCTGTAAAGACTTATAGTGTCCCTGCAGATTTCCAATACTTCACCTTGAAGAGATTATTATTAGCAGTACCCCATATAAACAATATGTGTCCTTAAACCATATAGAACCTATTTAGATATTAACTGCATTATAATTTACAGATATGAGTTCAAATTATCTACTGCATAATCGATAGGTTTGCAATAAGGACCACAATTTCAAATAGCAGAAAAAGAAAATGCTGAGGGGTTTAGAATATAATATTAATAGGAGATAGGAAGTGAGTCTATAGAGTTACTATGTCATAGGAATAGTGAGAGCAGAATTAAAGGAAATAAGTTTTTAGCATGAGAAAAGAGAATGAGTCTCCAAGGACACAGCTATATTAGCGGGTGATAGAATGATAAGGATATTAATAAGAAAGAAGTGGGAATACAGTAAGTACATTAGGAATAATCATAATATTACTATTTAGAAAAAAGAAAAGGAGAAAGTTCTGCAGTAAAATTATATTGTACTATTCAAACCTCCTATTGTTTCACGTCTGATGCCTGTCAGGTACTTGGCAATGCTGTGTCCCAAGAAGGGTGCTGTCCCACTGCCTCCAAGTCAGGGATAATCAATGTTTGTGGGCAAAAGTAACCTGTTGTTTTTAGATGGTCATCAACAATGTGGGTCATCACCAACAATGCTGGCCTGAGACTAAACCAGGTACAGGGTGCAGGCCTGGGCTTGGAGCTGGATATGGCGGCCTGATGGCTTGGTGGGTATGTGTTCACAGTTGGGGCTTCCCCGGGGGTCAGGCCTGAACCTGGCCCAGTGATGGTGACTTCGGAGCGGCAGCTGGGATCCTGTGCTCCTGGCTAGCTGCTGCCTGGTGTCAGGCCTGAGCCCAGACCTGAGCCCAGACCTGAGCCTGGCCTGGCGGTGTTGGTTCTGGAGTGGCTGCTGGGGTCAGGTGCTCACTGACTGGCTGGTGCCCCAGCCCAGGCCTGAGCTGAGGTCCAAGCCCGAGCCCCATGGTGACTCCGGAGTGGCTGCTGGGGTCCCACACTCCTGGCTGGTAGCTGCCGGTGGCCAGCCCGAGTCCTGCCCAGCAGAATTGGTTCCAGAGCGGTGGCTGGGGACCTCTTAGATGTAATTTGAATATAAAATCTTGTTGAGAGTAATATTCCTGCTGTTTGAATCCCGAGCAAGTACGAATCCATGGAGCAAGTAGGAATGCAGCCTTCCTCTAGCCCCCCATCTTGAACCTCCTTTATTTCTTAAAGGTGAATTTAAGTCAGTTTTTTCATTAACAGTGACCAAAGTACAAAAAAAAAAAAAAAAAAAAAACCAACTTAGAGGAGGAAAATATTATGGTTTCAGAGGTTCTAGTGAAGGGAAACAGCTCAGGACATGGCAACTAGGAAGCAGAAAGAGAGGCCCTCACTCACTATAGACAAAATATAACCCCAAAGGCACATTCCCAGTGACCTACTTCCTCCATCTGCACCTTACCTTCCTACAGTTTCTACCCAGTTAGGCCACATCAGTGGATTAATCCATCAATTAGGTTACACTTTCCATAATCTAATCATTTCCCCTCTGGAAAAATTTCCATTTTTTCCTATTTGAGTTTTTAGTGAACACATCATATCCAAACTATAACATTCATTCCCTAGTCCCCAAAATCTCATGCCCATCTCACATTGTAAAATCCATTTAGTCCACTTTAATAGTCCCCATAGTCTTCACAGTTGTAGCATTACCCAAAGGTCTGAGTCCAAAATCTCCTCTGAGACTCAAAGCAAACTCACGGATGTTTTCCCCTGTAAAGATAAAAAACAATTCACATATGTCCAATGTATGATAGTACAGAGTAAATATTTCATTCCACAAGGTAGAAATAGGGGCATAGAAGGAAGGGAATGGGACCAAAGAAAAATCAAAATACACCTGGGCAAACAAATCCTGTTGCTCCATGTGAAGTATCATATGACATTGTGATGTTCTCACCAAAGGGCCTATTTATTCCCTCCCCACCCAATGCAAAGGCCTTGCTTATTGTAGCCCAAATGGTCTCTGTCTTGGTTTGTTTCTGCTTGATTTCTGTAGCAGATATCCCACATAACTGGCATCTCTTATTCTCAGGAGTTTGCACTGCAGCTTCAGCTTCCTTCTCACATCTTCATGCATCATCCTTTCAGGGACAGCCTCCCGGGACTCTGATTCTGCTGCACTCTCCAAAACCTTCCTTTGAAATCCTAGTGGAAGCCTGCAAGACACCTTAACTCAACATCCTGCATTTTGGCAGAACCAGCACCATGTGGTTGATCCCAGGGTCTGCTACCAATTCAAACAGTAGCCAAGCTTCCTGGGACCATGAATATGACAGCTTGAGTGCCCGAGCAGTTGAACATATTAAAAAAACAAAAACCAAATAAACAATTTCCTAGCTCCTCCTCCCCCATGCAAGCAGGTTTACTCTTATGATGTCTTCTTGAAGGAGTTTTTACTTTATATCACTGAGCCTGAGATGGATGTGGTCTTGCAACTCCTGAGGTGCCCTCAAGCCATCTTTCTTAATATCTCTGTGCAGAGTACTTAGCAACTTTTTAGTGGCTATGCTAAATGATAACTTCCTTAACCCTAGTTTTATTTGCACCTTAATGGTCAAACTGCAAGTTTTTCAAATCTTTCTGCTTTATTTTCTGCTCCTTATTGTCATAGTAAATTTGACTAAAAGCTGCCAGCAATATTCATGCCACTGTCTGAATGCTGTGCTGCCATGAAATTTGCTCTAACAGATGAATTAGTACGTCACCTTTAAATTTATCCTTATAAAAATTCTCAGGACATGGACAAAATACAGACAATTTCTTTGCCAGAAAATAACATGAATAACTCTAGTCCAATTTCCAACAGAGTCCTTCTTCTCTGAAATTTCATGAGCCCAGTCTTTACTGTCCACAGTCCTATCAGCATTTTGGTTTTCCGAACCCCCACCAAAATCACTCACTATAAGCTCTGCTTATAACATTCTTAAGTTTTTCCAGTATGTATCTTTGACAGTTTCAAATTTCTTCCCCCACAAACCAGATCCAAATGTTTCTGAACCACATAGTCAATTTAGTCATAGTAATGACCCCTCTTCTGGTACTTTAATTTTAGGAAGGTTCATTCTTTCCCTCCCTTTCTTTCTTTTCTTTCTTTCTTTCTTTCTTTCTTTCTTTCTTTCTTTCTTTCTTTCTTTCTCTTTCTTTCTTTCTTTCTTTCTCTTTCTTTCTTTCTTTCTTTCTTTCTTTCTTTCTTTCTTAATCACTGTAACCAAAATACCCAAAAGTTTATTTTGGCTCATAGTTTCAGAGGTTCAGTCCACTGTTCAATAACTCCTCACCTCTGGGCTCATGAGTCAAAACATCATGAGAGAAGAGCATGATGGAGGGATAAAGCTCAGGACATGGCAACCAGGAAGCAGAGAGAGAGAGAGCTCCAATCACTAAGGACAGCATATAAAACCCATAGGTATGCCTGTAGTGACCTACTTCTCCCAGCCACATCTTATCTGCCTGCAGTTACCACCTAGTTAATCCGTATCAGTGGATTAATTCTCTAATTCATTTATGCCACCCATAATCTAATAAATTTCACCTCTGAAAAATTTTGTATTGTCTTACATGTTAGCTTTTGAGGAATTCCTCATATCTAAACCTAAACACTTCACTCCAAGTATCATTAAGGCAGAGATCCTACCCAGAAGCATTTGTGGGATGAATAAGTAAGAGAACTATCAGAAAACTGGAAGCATTTATATGAAGATGTTAAGTTACCCACAATAACCAGGAGACATAGCTCTGGGAAAGTAGATGTTAAGTTTCCACTGTTGAGGTTTCTGACAGCATAGTAGCATGGTACTAACAGGGCTTTTACTGAAACAGCTTCTAAATTACTCTATTAGGTCTTTTCCCTAAAATCTACCCCTCTCTCTTCCCCCTATGACTGAATGTCTAAATGGGTTGCAATTTTCTGAGTTCATTGTGTTATTATATTTTTTGTTTGATGGGTATAGTGTAGCAAAAAAAGAAGAAGAAGAAGAAAAAGAAAAGAAAAAAAAGAAATAGTGAGAGACTATTATTATTATTACTAGCAAATCATGTTTATTTTCCATCTAATTTGCTTGTTGCTTGTTTATATTATGCACACCTTTGACTTTTATCTACTGAAAGATAACAAAAGGGTCTCATTTTAATTTTTCTGTTTTTAACCACAAGAAAGATTATTTCTACACAGTAAATAAAGGATATCCCAGAAGAATTAATGAATGATGAGATGAGGATTTTGGTAAAAAAATAGCTTACTGATAAACATTTGATCTGAAATGATGTGAAAGCACATACATCTTGATGGGAAGATAAGAAATTTCTTTGCAATTGAGCAACAGTGCTTTAAACTGGCTAAAATTCTGGGAAGCATTGGAAATCCCAAATGCTAAGTGCCATATGTCATTTCTGAATTCTGGATACATGGGCTTGGTTGCTAAGATGATGCCTCCTCCCCTTCTCCACACTCATCTGATGCCTGAGCGACAGGGAGTTGATGTAAACAGAGCAGGAATCTAACAATGTCAACTGTGCTGACATCATCCTAGCTGTGCAGGGCTGATGGGAATTCAGAATATCAAACATCATATCAAGGGCAGTGACCAGGTGTGGCTCATTTCCCTGGAGAAGCAGGAGAGAAGAAGGGAAGGGCAGGATTATCTCACACTGACACACACAGCCTTTCAGACTGAGCTATCTGAATGGCTTATGTGAAAGCAGGAAAATGTTCTCTCTCTTCGTTTCTCTCTGTATTCTGCTCCTGTGTATCTCAGCATACAATTGAGTGTGTCAACATCATAATATATGGAAATGTATTCTTCAAGATTGTTATATTTTATATTACATAATTCTAGCTATCAGAATAATTAATAAAGATTCATTTTTCTCTATTTTCCCTTCAGGTATCATCTAGTGACTTGTTCAGATGCCAGTGCATTGAAAACATTCTGAACTTTTAAAAGAGTATGATTTAGGGCTCATGACACTGTTCTAGTGTTGCTAAATGAGTATAACATTTCAGGGTTCTAGCAAAGTATATTGCTGGAATAGGGGAAAAGTATGCCCCACAAGTGCTCAATAATTGCTTCTTAAGTAAATAAGACAAAAGCCTGTGAATTTGTAAATGTGGATGGCAATATATAGACTTGCATCTACTTTATGGAGTTGATTATCAATTGACTTTAAGAGATAAAAAGTAATAAAACTGTATAATAATCATTTGGGTATTAAGGTATCAGTTTCACAAATCTTTTGTGCACTTGGAACATTTCATTAGAATGACTGAGCTATGGCAATTAAGTCAGAAAGGAGTGTACATCAAAGCCAGCAAAATGCCTTCCTGAAAAGTCTAGAACATAACAGCAATGTGAGAGATGCAGTGAGCTGATCTGTGGTTATATGCTCTACAAAGTGATCCCAATGACTTGAAGTTCACTCTGGAATGCTAATTTATCTATGTCTGTGTCAGTCACAACATAAGGAACTGAAGAACAAGGATTGTTATTACTCCATACTTAATGCTTTAAAAAATGCCATCCATTCTTCCATTTACTGTGAGTGTTTAATAAAATGGCATATGTATGACAGACTGGGAAACATATTGAAATCAATGTGTATTGGTTGCAATTGTTATAGACTGAATAGCACAGAAAGAGAAGAGTGTGTTTCAGATCAATATATGGGATATTATTGCACAACACAGATAATGTTGGAGGCAATGGGAGGGGAGAATTGGCAAAGGAGGAGTGGCTTCTTTAGAATGATATGTGGGAAGATGTAAAAAACTCCAGGTTGTTGTGTAAGAGTGTACTTAAGTTGATAAGAGCGAGAAAGGGATATTATATTAGCATGTTCCTAGAAGGCATCTTAAATTTTGGAAGCAGATGTTGAGAAATGTAGAACAAATTTACATTTCATTTCTTCTGCTTTAGAACTTACTTGGCAAATAATTTCTGTCTCACTGTCTCTAATAACTATTCCTGATATAGGGAGATTGAAATTTACACAAGGTTGATAGCAATGCTTTGTGATGATGATGATTATGATGATGAGAAAGAATCTGTGCACCCTTTATCAGCAACCCTCAAACTGGATCTTTAAATCCTCTAGAATATTCCAGGGGAATATCTCCACATACATATAGAGTTGCCCTAATAACAGTCCCTGGATCATAATTGCCTAACAGTCTTCTTATATTTTCTCCCTCCTCTTCCAGAAGGACCTATCTAATAGTTGTTATGGGTCCCTTTTTGGAATGATTTATTTGACATGATGTGCTGCTACAGAACCCTTTAGGAAAGAAGTAGAAAGGACAAAACAAGATGTGAAATCATTTCCTTGAGAGAGAATATTACTTAAGTTCATAGTATATAGTTAAAATTTTTGTTAAACATGTTGACTAAGGCAAATCTTCTTCCTGTGTACCTCACAGAGAGAAAATTAGCATTCTTTATCACCAACTGACAAAAGAACATGACAACATGTCTTCCTTTGGGGGGAAAATTTAATACTTAAACCTGGTGAGAAATATACAAAATTACAGAGAATTCACTAACCCCAAACTCATTAAAGGTCCATAGCTGAAGACATGAAGCATCATCTGCAGAGCTGGTGGTGGTAGCTGGCAGGGTAGCATGTATATAGAAAAGAAATGCACGCTGATGCACATAGAACTCATTATTCTGGTTGGAGTTATCCATGAAATGCTGGTCTTCAAAAGATCAAGACAGATTTGAGGATGCCTTAAAGAGTTTAAATTACTCTGAGAATATGTGAAAATATTGGCCCAATTTACATCTAAAAAGGTACTTGGAAATTACCTCAAGCTGGCAGAGGACACTGGATCTCCAGAACTTCTCAGGAGTGAATCCTGACATTAATGGTAAAGCAGATCTTTTGAGCTCTTCCTAGTCTATAACACTTGAAAGTCTTTTAAATTCTCATGGCCTCATCCAAAATGCCAACTGGGAATCTACACTCCCTGCACAAGGTGCAGAGAGGGAATGGTTCCTTATTCAGGTAGAAATTATTTAATATATTCCTATTAGCTTCATTGCTAAGACAATAGCAGATTCAAACCACAACTCTTAGAGGATTTGTACTTGTTTAAATACTGACAGTGTAGTATATATATTTTTTATTTTTTATTTTATTTGTTCTAATTAGTTGTACATGAAAATAGAATGTATTTATACATTTTGATAGATCATATATAAATGGAGTGTAATTACTCATTTTTCTGATTATACATATCCCCTTTGCCTCCCTTCACTCCTCTCTATTTAATATAAAGTAACTCTATTCTTCCCTATCTCCCCCACCTTATTGTGAATTAGCATCCACAAATCAGAGAAAACATTTGGTCTTTGGTTCTGGGGTTTGGCTTATTTCACTTATTTTTTTTGTAGCAATAGAATCCATCAAAATCCATATGCTAATGATTACACCTTTTTGCTACTAAGATAGCATTGTGAAACTATTTAGCCAAAAGGCCCAGAGTATCTACATCCAAATTCTCACCTAGAAAGACTCCAAGAAATATTTACCTAAAAGAGAATAAAAGTAACAAAGTTATTTCTGGGGCTTTGAACCCAAACGCTGGTGGATTTGTCTGGATTCTGAAGTCCTTTACAAAGAGACTAGAAAGTTCACTTGTTTTATTTTCACTTCCCAGATAAAACTTGGGCTTGCAAATTTCAAATTTGACCTCACATGCTATTGAGAATACAATATTGAAAAGACCTTTGCCTCAATGCCTCAGTGATGAGAGTATATTTATTTGTGCCTTACTTATATTTTCAAATTTCTGGCACAGTAATGTCCAAAAAGAAAACTGAAGCCCTTGTCTAATTGCTTATGAAAATTTCAATTCTTGGAAGGGAGACACAATGCATGTGCTCTAATTCAATCAGTCCATCTCCTATTTGAGGGAGCAAAGGAAAGCAGGGAGTAGAGGAAGGTTTCCATCAAGCAAGAAGCTCCTTAAAGTAGCCTCATTCTCCCCCAGAGATTCTATGATACTATTGCCACAATAAAAATTTAAAAAATGGGCCATATTCATTGAATATCCAATAGGGAACTCTGCTATTAAAGAATTTTTGTTTCTGGCTTTACCCAGGCTTGTCATGACATATATTCAATGGAGAATTTTGAAAAGTCTTCAATGGAAAATATTTGGGACCCATAAACAGACACTGTGTGTGGCTCCAATTCTCATGCAATGTCAGTGGAATAATGTGAAATCGAACCCAGCGTTTTCACCATAAGGGTTATTGCCATGACTAGATCAAGATTTTCTCCTTCCTTTGAAGAAATGCTGCCTGTGGTGATTTCTGCACACATGCTTCAAACAGCTCATTATTTTTTGACAGGATCCCTTACTAATCCTAAGTTATTTCGATATTATTTTTTGATATTTATTTCAATATTTTCTTTGTTATTTTACAACATTAATTTGTTTTAAATCCCCTATCTCCTGAAGCACATCCCTTTCTTGCCTGGGGATAGAGTTTTCATTTGGTACTTCCATTTTGATTAAGGGATTGAACAATAAAGTCTCATCTTTGTATAAAGGACAATTTATTATTTATGTGAGTCAGAGAAACGTGTAGCATTTTGCAGTGTATGGGAAATGGAGACACTGAATATCCAACCCTCTGATTGATAGTTATATTAAAGGTTGTAGTCAGTTAAATAAGTCCCTTTGGATTGATCTGATAAGGGCCTTATGTTTTCCTTGAAATATTATTTCAGTAAATATTTGGTATTTATACTTTATTATTTATCCTCCTGTATTTTTCAATTGCTGCTCACCAATGGATAACAATATAAATGTTATTGTAAAATGTTAATGGTTTAATGTGTGCTGTAAAAAAATAATATTTCATAAAACTTTATTTCAGAAAATTGTGTGCTTTGTAACTAAATATTGACACTTAAGGTCCTAGGTTATTGCATTGATCTTTCCCCAGCAACTCTGAAAATCCCTTCAGGCAATATTATTTAACATAATTGGTTTCTTAGCATACTGGCAGATAAGGTACTCTGCAGTTTAGTTGGTGCTCTTATTGTTACTGGAATAATGGCAGAGACCAAAGTCAAGCTACAATTTCCTCTGTAAAATCTGTTGAAATATTTTCTTCCATTTTTTTCCTTGTCTTTTGAATCCCAATTCATCCTTTGTTGTTCGAGACTACTTTCAAAAAGAAAATAAAATTCTCCAAAACAACAATGTGAAGATAAATGTTGGTAATTCTTATTTTTTTCTTTATATTTAAATGCCATCGCTTGTTTTAAAATTTTTTTTCTCATTTAGTTAGAATATTTTAGAAGTTGAAAAGGGTCAGTTTGAGCAATAACCTGAACTAGTGACATTAATTCATTATGTATATGCCACAGTGACTTGTCTATGCTTCCTACATTCCACTGAGTCAAAGCTAGATACTAAATATAACTTTTTATTCACTATTAACATTTATAACCTTTTAGAGCCCTTGAGTCCCAAAATTCACATTGAAATAATAATAAATTGTCTTTAAACATTAAAACTACTTTGTAACATACTCCTTGTTGGGAACAAAAGGGACCATGAGAGATATCTTTGACATGATTATATAATAGGGTGATATGTATTTGCCTCTGAATCTAAACTGGTTGGTCCTGGGGTGAGAGATTTGAACAGCTTGATCTATGTGGCTGCTAAAAGTGTATAACACCACAAAGCAGAATATAATCCTCACTAGAAAGCACTTGCAGAGAGGGTTTCCTAGATGAGCATCTATTATAAATGACTTCCACTGAGGTAGATAGAAGAGTTCAAGGATGCTTTTAGGAAGGAAGATAATACAATTCTAAAAAAAATGTGGCAAGACTACAAACAATGTTTTTGGAATTGAAACATATTGACTACAAGAAGAAAGAGGAGGAGAAGAAGATGGTTAGTTATTAAAAGTGAATTTTGTGACTTGGAAGAACCAGTAGAACAGCTATTTC
Organism: Glaucomys volans; assembly: GCA_020662805.1. Taxonomy (NCBI): domain Eukaryota; kingdom Metazoa; phylum Chordata; class Mammalia; order Rodentia; family Sciuridae; genus Glaucomys; species Glaucomys volans. The sequence continues at coordinate 779,123 of JAJEJO010000630.1, forward strand.
AACAGAGAGAGAAATCTTGAGTACAAAGTTGAGAGACAAGGGGTAAACAACCAGAAGATCTAAGGGAAGAAACTTATGGAAAAGAGTTGAAAACTTAAAAAAGGTAGTAGGTTTTTTTTCAGTTTGTAAATTGAAAGGTTTTATTGAAGCCCAGGTAGGATTAGTGAAAATAGATATAGAGCTATACACACTTGTATAAATTTTTTTTTCTCGAGAGGATACTAGAGATTGAACCCAGGGCATTGTGCATGGCTGGCAAACACTCTACCACTGAGATACATCCATAGCCCCTTTCATGGAATTATTAAATTACAATGACAAAGAGAAAATTCTTCACATTTTCAGACAGTAAATCTATATTGTGCACAACCATAGAAACGAAAAATTGAAACTCATTTGTGTACAATGAATCAAAATGCAGTCTGTAAAATTAAAAAAAAATTAATTAAAAAAACCAAACCAAACCAAACAACACTCCCAGCACATACAAACAACAAATAGTCAAGACTCTAGTTTACTACAAAGGAGACTAAGACTAGCATGAAACTCCCATCTCTCACTTTGAAAGCTAGAAGATAATTGAAAAGTATCTCCAATATGTTGGAAGAAAAGACATGATCCAAATTAAAAAAACAAAATATTTGAAGAGAATTTGGAAAATAATTTTGAGTTTACAAGAACCTTCCTCAGAAATCAAGCTCAAAAATAATAAAGGGGGAAAAAGATTTATTTGACTACATAAAGATAGAAGTGGATGGTGTCATATTACACAAAATAAAAAACCCAAGGAAATAATTATTTGAGAGTAAAATGACAAAGAACATGTCAAAATAGTTTGTTTCCACATCTTGTTAAGAAATAGAAACCTAAAATAAATAAAAATGAACAAAGGATAGTAATACATACTTGTTAGAAGAGAAAATATAAGTGGTCTGTAAACTTTTGCAAAAATGCTTGACCATATTAATGGGAAAACAAAACTAAAGCAACAAGAAGACATCTTTTTCTGCTTCTTGTATTAGTGATAACTATAGAATAAGAAGATCTATTGTTGGCAAGGATACAGGGAAGGTGACATCCTCTTAAATTGCTTCGGTACTTGACAGCATGAAGTACTATAAACTTTCTAGGAAAAATAATCTAGAAATTCATGTTAAAATTTTAAAATATATATTTATGATCCAGTGATCCAATTATGGGGATTCTTACTTAAGAAAGAGAAGTTTAATATAGGCCACATATACAAGCTTGTTAAATTGTGATTTTTTTTGTAGTAGCAAAAATTTGTACAGAGAATTAAATGACCATCAGTAGAGGAAAAGGAGAATAATGGATATTTTTTGACCATCATGTAGTTTTTATGATAAATATACTAATACTTTTATCCATTGATCTGGTGGAATTTGTATGATGGAATTTGTTATTGTTTTAGTTAGCTTTGTGTTGCTGTGATCAAAATAACTGCCAAGAATGACTAAGAGGATGGTAAGGGTATTTGGGCTCCTGCTATCAGAGGTCTCAGTTTATGGATGACCAGTTCTCTTGCTTTGAGCCCAAGATGGGGAAGAACACCATGGTGTAAAGGAGTGGTGGAGGTAAGCTGCTCCCTGTGTGGCAGCAAGAAAACAAATGGGGAATGGGTAGGGGCCAAAGGGAACATGCACCCTTTTAGAGCAAGCTTCCAATGACCTACTGTGGGGAGTCATCCTTATTTAGCAGAATCAGACTAGGTTGAGCCATGGGACACAGAGGTCTGACTTCTAGGAACTGGTTAACACAGGGACAGTCCCAGATTGCCGGGAAGCATGTGGCGTTGTGTGCGAGTGGTTTCCTGTCTGGTTCTATGATAGTTTCCCTGAGAAAATGGCTCCCCTAACTCCACCTCATCCTGTTCATCACAGAAGAAGCCCCTCTGGTTCTGGGCCCCTTTACTTGTGTGACTATAAATAAAAGAATGTTGGGCTATTCCATGTGGTTAGAGGCCAGAACTGGTATGGCCCAGACCCGTCACATCCTCTCACATTTAAAAAGAGTATTGGCTCTTGTGTGTTTATTGATTAAATAAGTTTATGGGTAATTGATTGATTTACAGCCAAAATCGTCCTCCAGCAGTTAGCCCTTTTCTCATTCACGGTGGCAGAAACCCCCACGCCCTACTTCCTCCAGCCAGGCCCCACCTACCTACAGTTACCTCCCAGTGAGTTCAGTCAATCAATATGGATTGATTAGGTTACAACTCTCATAGTCCAATCATTTTGCCTCTGAATATTCTTGCATTAACATAGGTACTTTTGGGGGACAGCTTATATACAAACTATAATAATTATTAATGAAAAATCTTCAATTGAAGGGAAATATGTAGTGTTTGAAATCCCATTTTTATAAAGCAAATGATCCCAGCCATCACAAAACACTGTATATGTATGCTTTTGTTTGCACGTGTTTGGGTGTGGGGAAAGGTATGGAGAGGTACATAATGTGGACAGTTGAGAGTGGAAATGGAGGAAAGATGAGGAAAGTTTTAAATTCCTTAAGGGCAGGGTCATGCAGATTTTCATATCTTCCTTAGAATATTGAACAGCATTTGTCCAAAATAGACTGAAAATATGTCTGAAATTACACTTTGCTTTCTATTTGCCATTATCTTCTAGACTTCAACAAAAGAGTAAAATGGATTTTATTGTATTTAGAAAATCAACAATTGCTGTCTGGATTCAAACATAGTTGATGCACCCAACTTGAATCAAAGAAAGCTTCAAATCCCTCTAGGCTGGAGATAAATACACTCAAGACTTTAAGTATTTCTCTTGAGGGTGTTCAGAAGGAGGTAGCCTCTCAACTTTATCTCACAATTTCACCGATCAAAGGTAGCACAGTAAGACCATCTTGTAACCAAATAAGGGTTGCTGGCTCAACTCTATCAGTTAATAATAGTCACTAATTTTACATGCTTAATACTTTGAAATGATTACTGTGAAATGTTGTATATAATGTTCTTAAAGGAAGCACAATATTTCATATAGCATAGTGATTCAGAATCTTGGCTATAAATCCAGGTTGCCTGTATGTGAAACCAGCTCTGCCAATTGCCTCCTCTGAAATCTCTAGCAGGTTATTTAATTCCATGGTCTCTTCTGTGAAATGTGGATAATAGGAGTGTCTTCATCATAGGATTATTGAAGAGATTTTAGAACACATTCTAGCACATGGGACTGCAAAACAAATGATATTTACTAATATTAATTGTGCGCTTGATCATTAAGATTATAAAAATGCCTAGAAATTATGGTTCACAAATCAGCAACATGCACAGAGACCTGGAGACACAAAACAATCTTTTATTAAGTCCTCTAGCAAAAGAAAAATCTTGCACTCATAACTCAGGTATTCAAATTTTTGAAGTCTTTCTTTTTTCTTTTTACTTCATTTTTGTCTTCACTTTCCCCTAAAGTCCAGTGTAAATGTTTAGACTTTCTTATGCTTACATTCATAGTTATTTGCTATAGGCTCTGTGTAACAAATTACCCTAAAATTTAGGGTCTTAAAATTACAATAAACATATTATCTCATATGACTTCTAAGTGCATGATTCTGGTTTGGGTGTCTCAGGAGATTTGAGTTAGGGTGTCTTCTGGGGCTGTATTCATCTGAAGTTTGAACTGGAGCTGAAGGATTCACTTCCAATATAGCTCTACAAGGTTACAGATAAGTTAGAGCTGGCTATTGGCAGAAGACCTCAGTTCTACACTGTCTGAACCACTTCCAGGATTGCCCTGCCACAATATCTTTTATGACTTCACCCTGGAAATCACATTCTATCATTTACACAACATCTTACTTGCTATTCAGTGTAGGAGGGAACTATACAAGAACAGGAATACCAGGACACAAAAACCTTGGGGATCATCTTGGATTCTGACTACCACAGCTTTTTGCCTATTTCATATATTTTCATTTATTCAGTCAGTGTCCCCTATAGCCAAGGCACTAGGTCAGGTGTTTAATGGGGCATAAAAATGCGTAATTTGTGAGTCTACTCTTAAAAGCTCATACTTGTCAGGAAGGATAAAACACCAACTTGTGTGACTGCAGTGGAAGGCAGTATGTGATGGATACCAAGGAAGTAATAATGTTAGTAATCTCCTTGGATGTTCAGATGTGGAGAAGTAATTTCTTGTTAGTGTGTCAGAAAAAATTGAATGTAACCTTGTCTTTAAGGATGAAATAGGATCACTGCGGGTGGAGCAAAGGGGAAGTATATTTCATACAGAGTAAACAATTCAATGGGATCTTGGAATTTAGAAAGCAAGCTGAGTCCAGGGGTCAGCAATCAGAACACTTTTGAGGAAAAGTATAGGGAGATACAGACAGAGAAAGTAGGCAGAGGCCAGTTTATGTAAATCCTTAGAAATTATGTTAAGACGTCTTAAACTTATTCAGTAAACATTGGGAAAAGATGAAATTCATTGAGCTGGTAAGAAATAGGATAAAAAGAGTGTTTTAAGTTATTCTCCAGGTGGGATCAGAGAGGGAGAAAGCAGAGACAGAGAACCTGAATAGCAAGAGTTTATCATTTTCTAAGGAGAGCAGCTAAATACAATACATATTACAGCAGGATTAAAACATACAAGTATGGTCTTCAAGGAGGAATCTAAAGATTTTAGCATCTTAGTAGATAATATATTTAAGGGAGCTCTTCCAATAAATTGGTGCCAGTTTTAGAAGAGGAGTTATGGTTGTTGTTGTTCTGTTTTTTGGTACTGGGGATTGAACCCAGGGGCACTGAGCTACATCCCTGTCCTTTTTATTTTTATTTTAGTACAGGGTCTTACTAGTTTGCTGAGGCCAACTTTGAACTTGAGATCCTCCTGCCTCAATCTCCAGAGTCGCTAGGATTACAGGTGAACATCACCATACCCAACAAGGAGTTGATTTAAAGAGAAGGATGAGTTAGTATTAGGACATGTAGTTAGGACTTGATGACTTCTCTCATGCTCTCTTCCCTTTTCCCAGATAGAAGCTGAGTCTCTTTGTATAATTCTTCCTGTGATAGATTCAATCACTGAAGCCTGGGTAGTGGGAATCCTAGCACTGACGTAAGCAGAGGAAGTGTGAAGGTGGACAGGGCTAGTGCCTCAGGAATTGAATTGAATCAGTTGGCTCATTTTGTTGACAAGCACAATGGTGGGCAAGGAGTGGGAAGGTAAGAGGAGGATGAACTAAGAAATAATATAGTGGTTGAGTTCACCAATTTTGGGATCATGTGGACATAATTTCAAGTCTAAGTCTTCATTTCTAATTGAACTTTGGTAAGCTGCAAAATTTGCAGGAAGCTCAGTTGGGTAATTATAATGGTGCAGGACCAAAATGCCTGCCATGAACAGCTTAAAGGAGGAAGGTTTTTGTTTTGTTTTGTTTTATTTTATTTTATTACCAAGGATTAAACTCAGGGATGCTTAACCACTGAGCCATATCTCCAGCCCATTTTTATTTTTATTTTTATTTTTATTTTATTTTGAGGCAGGGTCTTGCTAAGTTGCTTAGGGTCTCACTAAGTTGCTGAGGTTGGCTTTGAACTTGCAATCCTGCCTCAGACCCTCAAACTGCTGGGATTACTGACGTGTGTCACTGTGTCCAGCTTTTATTTTGGATCATGGTTTCAGAGATTTCAGTTCACAGTCAGCTGGTTCCAAGGCAGAAACTTCATGGTGGACGGATGTGGCAGAGGGAAGTTGATTAGCTCATGACAACCTCATGGCAGCCTCTCTCAGCGAGGATGAGAAAAAGGGACCAGGGACAAGATATGTTCCCCAAGGACATGTCCCCAATGACCTATTCTTCTAACCGTACCCTTCCTATCTGCAGTCTCTACCCCATTTCAGTCCATTTTGCTGTCAATGGATTAATTCATTCTTGAGGTCAGAGCCCTCATGATATGATCACTTCACCAAAGTCCTACCTCTGAACATTTCTTCATTGAGGACCAAGCCTTCAACACATGAGCCTTTGAGGGACATTCCAGATACACATCAAAATCAGTGGGATTCATAATAGAGTCTTGTGAAGTTTCAGTAAAATGTCTGGCATATTAAGCTCTTGGTATGGTGGATGGCACATGGTGAACACTCTAATAAACAGTGTATTTATTAAGATTGTGCTCTCTATGCCACTATGATAGGAGATTGATATTTGTCCAGGATCTTTTAGACCAACTGAGCAGAATTGTTGATCTTTTTTTAGAATCTGATTAATTCTTTTCTTGCAGTAAGTAGGGTAAGTGTTCACATACGATTATGTTATTAGAAAATGCCAGGCAAGAGAGGTTCAACAAAATAATTGATGAATGTGCTAATAATCACTCCCTAATAGTCATCCTCACTCCCTATGATCATATATACTTGATCCATGGTTTTATAAACAGTCTTCCCCTCACTCCAAACTAATAATTGATCCTATACATTATCTTTGTGGTTCCTCACTGGTAAGGCAACAGGCAGGTAGATAAACTACATATGTATAAAATTATACATAAAATCATAAATATGATTTCCTAATTATTGTATTTTCTTTCACTTAATTAAATGTTAAGGGAGGGAATATTAGTATTTTGGCGGTTTGTCCTATTTACCAAAATCATCCTGTTCATCAAATAGGATAAGTGTGTCAGGAATCTTTGAGCTGCAAATAAAAATAAGTCCAACTCAAGCTGGGTTAATAAAAAAGAGGAAATTTATTTGTTCAACTAACTGGGAATTTCAAGAGGAATGACTTCAGGAAAAGCTGTGTCAATGGACTCAAATAATGTCTTCAGGGTTTTCTCTTTTAGGGCTTGGCTCTGTTTATCTGGGTTAAGTCTTTTCTTGGGTAGGCTTTCTTTTAGTGGCAGCATGGTTGCTAGCAACTTCAGACCCTTAATGTCTACCTTTAAAATCTCTAGTACAGAGCAAGTATTTCTCTTCTTGTGACGCTGGAAAACAGTCTCAGAGTTAGCTCAGATTTTCTCTAATATCAAGCACTGGTTCCCAAGCCATTCATGGTAGCCAGGGAAATGTGATGCTCTGATCACCTTAGCTAGTGCCACTCCCCACCCCCAACCCCACCCTTGTTATTGGAATCAGAGTCAACTTCATCTGAATATCATGGATTTATAAATGAAAAGAGATGCTTCTGGAAGAAAATCAGTATTACTAGGGGCAGGGGAAAAGATATTATGAAGACCAAAACTTCCCACAAAAACTTCCTACAATTCATGATTTAAATTGTTAGTCAAAATTCAGGTATAACAGACACCCTCATGTATAATAGGTGAAAAAGTCATAATCACACTCCTCTCTGTAGGTTTCCTGCCTTTTAGCCTACTAACCCTGTGATAGCACATCCTAGGCAGTCAATCAATACTTGTTGAATTGAGTTTAACCTGATCCAGACTCATGCTTTCTCAGGTTTCTCTCACAAGTCATTCTATTTAATTTTCAAAACCAGTTCTACAGATACATGGTACAGAGCAGGAAACTAGGGGTTCTGAGAATAAAATTTATCTTCACATATTTTGCAGATTGTCCCTATCCTCTCCTATTCCTGCTCCTCAAGCATCCCAAAGCTTCTTCAGAGAAAAAGAAATGAAAGTCTTTAAATGACCAATGACTTTTAAGAGGGGCCCTGGTGAAAAGTTGGAGAAACTGTACCAGATGTAGAAAATTAATAGATGAATGGAAAAACTTTAGCTGCTTCTGGATGAGAGAGAAGAAGGCAATGAGTCTTCCCAAGTGCTCTGGAGGGGCATCTCAAAGCACTTTAATCTTTGATGAATGTGATTGAACTCTTTCCGCTATTCAAGGAAAGAGAAGTGCTCACAAGCGCTCATCCTATGCTGGCTCACCGCCACCATCAACCTTGTCTTCTGCATATATATCAGGGCTTTATACTCTGCTTCTACTGTTTTAAAATTTCTCTTTTAGATAAGAAAATCTGTGGCCAGGGAATCCAGATATTATAAAAGAGGTTACTAGAATGGGAGCTAGGAATTTAGGGTAGGTGCTACATTAGGAATCTTTGGACAGTTTTCAATGTCTTCTCTGTTCTTTCATTTATCACAGACTGTTGTAAGAGCACCTCCTAGCAATACCGTCTAGGTATCATGGAGGAGGGGCGTGGACAGAGTTGTTCTGATAGTATGGATTCTGATATTATGGATTCAGTTATGTGAGGACAAAAAAACAGTGGATAAAACATTTCCTCTGGGTGAATATTCAAGACATTTGCTAGTTAATTAAAATACAGTATCTCCTAATTTGATTGTAAAATACTGAGTACAGAGGAAAGGCCCAAATCATAGCTCAACCACAAACCAAAACTGATAGACATCTTTAAGATTGTATGTAGGATCACTCTCTACTACCTATAATTCAGATGGAGTCAGACTGAGGAGAAAATAACCAACAAATGAACAAATAACGTGATGGCAAAAACAGTAGAGAATACCTGAAGAAAGATATCCATCAATCACCAGGACTTGTGCCTGTCGTATATCCAAATTGTTTTATGCACTGTGGGTTGCTGCTTTTTTGTGGTGTTTTAATTGACACCACAGTTTCCTAGCAGTCCTACATACATTCTGAGATAAGTATCCAGAAATCAACTGAACATCAAAATAGGAAATATTATAGGAACATTCCATCTTGGAAGATGCAGTCCTTAGAGGGATGCAGAAAGGATCTGGTAGTGCATGCTGGAATTGCTATATTCTATGTATTTTCTAGATTTAGTGTACCAGAGATTGAGGTATGAATTTGGGAAGTGCTGTTACTTATTGGTGGAGAGCTGTCCCAGTTGGATGTCTGTGCAGAAATGAGGAATTGGACTTTTAAATTGTGACTTAAGAGCTGTAAGTCTCAGAAAAAAATGTATTTTTATATTTCTTTACAAATTTTCTAAGATCAGGAAATATTTAAGCTGTCAATTAGCAGTGGTCCTACACTTTTCAATTGGAAAAGCAATTTTCTAATAATCCCTTGATTTCTGAAATAATGCTATAACTTAGGTTATTCCACAAAGGGAGATGCTAAGGCCCAGTGAGGTTTAATGTCTTGCCTCACTTCTAAGAAGGGAACAGAAATCAGATGGTCATACTTGAGCCAAGCTATTTTTCCATGAAGTTTCAAACTAATCATCACCAAAAGGCAAACAAAGGATCAAACCTAGGCCACCAGGAACATTTGGAACCTAAACAAAGTGAATGGTGGCAGATGTTACCTTATAATTACAGTCTTCATGTCAAGGAAAGATAATACTGTGAAAAAAATGATTTGGAGAGGTAAAAAAACATGGACAAAATGAGGAAATTGTAAATCATAATATTGTGGATTTTGTTGTTGCTATATGTAGTGGTATTCATTGTTTTTAATGTTCTAAATGGCATATATGATATGATACTTATTCTGAAATTTATGACACTCTTTAAGTGTTCGCTGGGTGTCATGGCACTTACCTGTAATCCCAGCTACTCTGAAGGCTGAGGTAGGAGGATTGAAAGTTCTAGGCCAGCCTGGGCATTTGGCAGGATGTAGCTCAATGGTAGAGTGCCCCTGGATTCAATCCTAATACCACAAATAAACAAACCAACAAACAGAATTGTTTATTGTTTTTTATTTATTCCTGTGGCTTTAAAATTTTTATATTTAATTTTTCTTGTTACTATGGTACCTCTATATCCACAATCAGAAACTACCATACTCCCCTGTTGATTTTGCTGGAACACCTGTAATTAATTCCCAGCACTGTGTGCCTCATTCAAATTGCAAATGCATGGGGAAAGCATTGGGACTAATTATCCATTCTGTAGCCTACCTTGAACAGACTTTCATAATACCAAGCCTGACTTGTCCCACTCTCCTGCCTCCTTTTATACTATGCCTCCTTGTCAGTATAGCACTCTGTACCTTACTGGCAAGGTAAGGCTATAGAACAGGTAAGCATGTAGCTTTATCTTTGGAGGGCACATGAGTTCATCTCTTCCTTTCACCTCCTTAGTGCCTGACTTCATGCCCCTTGGCTTTTCAAACCTAATATGAACATCCACTTGCCTGAAGCCAGTAGCAGATGAAACTCATTAGGTCATAGCTAGTGCTGTTACTGATCTTCACCCCAAACCTCAGGAAACAAAGCCAGGCATGACATCCTCAGCTTTTATCTTCCTCTTTTTGCCTAAGCCTACAAAGTTGCAGATAGGATAGATCTAAAATTGGAGTTTAGGAGGAATACTTTTTCAAAGGGTTTTTTACTGGGCAGGAAATGCCACATCTTAAAGAGTAGCAGTGTGTTCTTGTAGCTGGAACAGATGTGTGAACTGATTTAAAACCAGCATGAAAGAAAACCAAACTTTTGGCTTATAAATTCATAGCATAGAAAAAAGTTGGCAATTATTCAGATTGTGTATTCATTGTAGAGAATCAATTAAGACATAGATAACTCAGGATATTTTGGACTGAGTCTGTTGGCTAACCAACAGCATAAGTGAACCACAATCGTAATTATTTCTATTTTTTAAATATATAACTACAGCTATAACTTCTGAAATGTCAGATGAAAAACTGAGGGCTCAAGGTTTGGTCAGTATAGAATAAGCCTTTGCAGTTGGCACCCTGAGGCCCTGCTTCTTTTCCTGGCACAGTGCTAAAATGGCACATAGAACTTTCATCAGCATTAGTGTGTTGCTCATTTAGAATTTAGGCAACACAGTGAGTAGCAATTATCAGCCAAATAGCTGGGAAGTGAAAATGACCTAGTAATCAGGGTAAATATACATTATGCTATCATATTCTAATGCATAAATATTAGAGAGGAAAAAAGACAGAACATGGACATGTACAATCTTTCTTTTAAAGGCTTGTATGAAGGCAAGTGCTGTCCTGGCTCTCTTGCATGGTTTTTGGATGACAGATACAAAACATGCTGATTTGGTAAATAGTAGGTCATTGTCATCATTTGTTCACTTACAGGTACCATGACCAAAAAAGGCATTGCCCTGAATTTTATAAATCCTAAACTTGGCTCCTGATGACCAGGAGACATATGGAGAGATGATAGCAGCTTGGTGGGAGTTTAGACATTATAAACCTTGCACAGCCAGTTGCTTTAGCTGCTTATTCCAACCCAACTGAATGTTAATACTACAGAATCTTTTTTTTTGCCTTTTTAAGCTTGGAAAATATTAAAGGCTGCCAATGTCATTTTTTTCCAAGCAAATCAGGTGGGGATAGTATCAATGTTGCAAAATGGTGCTACACTGAGCACCTGGATTGCATGCTGTGCTACATAGGGACAGAGGAGAATAGGCAGAATATTTATTTTAGAAGTTTATATCGATGCAATATACTGGAAAAATTAGGCTAACTGATGGGACAAGTTCATTAGAAAGGTTCTAAGCAGCAGGCACACATAATTTCTCACTTTTTCTATTTGCAGCTAATAGACTTGCAGAGAATAGATCTAAAAATGCCTCAATAGCAAAAGAGAAAGGGGGTGATGCTTATAGTGGATATTTACTGTTTTAGAGGTACCCAATATCTTTTTCCTATTCTTTAAAGTTTCTTGATATCTGAGGAGTAGGAATAGGTGCAGTTTTGGTGGACTGGTGAATTCAGCTACCTATTTGACCTCTATGGAAACATGGGCTTCCCTGAAGTTTCATTCTGCCTGATTGCTTTTCCTACTTTTCCAGGACAACCAAAGTAGTGACCATGTGCACTAAACTTGACTAACTACTCTCGTGGCGAAAAAAGTCCACTCATCCCAACATAAGACCTCTACTGAGAATTCTGCTAAGACCATTGAGAGTCAGTTCTTGACTATCTGCTTATGATCATGTATGTTCTCCAGTTGCTTCCCCAAAATACACTTCTCAGATTAACCATTTTTATTTTATCTGAAAGACTGAGAATGACTATTTGTAATAAAAGCAGAGTGTCAGAGGGATAATCACATCTGAAGTGAATCCTTGGAAGTAACAGGATTGATCTGAATATGCAATAACATTCAGACTTTCAATCATAGGGATAATGTTAATTTCTTAAAATGGTGGTTCTTGCCCATGTTTCTAGGTCTTTCTCTACTATGTCTTGTCACAGTTTGAGTAATTAGGATGGAACTGAGTCACATGTATTTTGGGGTCCAAACAAGGCCCATAAATATAAGACAAAATTACGAGTGGGATCTTGATTCAGTCTATTCCTAAATATTGTCTATAATGAGTAGGCAAGATTGCAAAGAAAACTGTACTCATGGTGCCCAGAGAGAATGGTTTTCCTTGCCATATCTTAGCAGCAGCCAGGGAGCATTTCATAAATTTTTTTTTTCTACAGAACACTAAAATCAAAACATTTGTTAACTAAGATGTACAAATAATTTGTCTTAGCTGCTACAAGGGAAACAAACATAAAGTACAGGTTCTACCCACAGAGAGCACATAACCTTTTTGCAGAGGTTACCAGACAAACAGACTTGAACATTCTGTGAGAAAGAAGATAAATCTTCAAGTTAGAGAGACCAGAAAAGGAAAAGTTCCTTGAGAATTATTGCATACTTTGAATATCCAGCTGATTTCACAGGACTTCATAGCCCAGGTTAGACCTGCATGATGTCACTGCTTCCTACAGCTAGTGGAGCAACTGATTTTCAACTACGACAGCCCCTGCTGAAGAGGACTTAGGATGGTGATGACTCAGTGATGTCAGCTTTGTGTGTGTGTGTGTGTGTGTGTGTGTGTGTATGTGTAAGAGAGTGGGAAAGAGAAGAGTTTTGTGTTTGCTACTTTCCCTGAACTTCCATGAAAGCAGCAATAGAGGTCAGAGTGTATCACAAAGCAATTTCTTTGCTCAAATTGTAAAATACTTTGCAGAACAAATTTGTGAAAATCAATGGGGATACCTAAGCAGCAAAACAACATATTTGAGTGGGAGCTCAGGGGATGAGTACCCCTCCATCCACTTGTTCTCTTGTTGTGGACAAACACATCTGAATTGTTTTGGAATAGACTCTTTCCCAGAAGGTTTCACCTCAGACACCTGTTAGGTCTATTTGCATGTGGCTAAGTCAGACTAGATTGATTGTATTTACTTGCTCTTATTCTGTGGAATTAGAAAGCAGTAGAACTGGCATTTCTAGGTTCCCAATCTGAGGTAGCATGTGAAAGAATTAGAATTCATTATATCATTTAACCCAATTACTACCTTCATTATGATAAAACATAGGAGACAGAAACTATTTTCCATTTTTATTTTCAAATAGGGAAAATGGAGGAAGTTTCCAAATATAACTCTTAATGTCAGAGTTGGAAGGGGAAGTCTAGTCTTCTAACTTCAGAACAGCTTGATTCACTAGGGCATGTTGCCTCCCTTTGAGCATAAAATAAAAATAGCCCAACTTAATCAAACTATGTTTGCCAAGTTCCAGTCTATAGGGAACTTTTATTTTTATAGCCAAGAGTAACACACACTTTATACTAGGCAATTTTAATGGCAGTATTGGGAAAACCTACACTACAGTCTCACAAATGAAATAAAAAAAGCACATGGGTATATTTACCTATTAAGAATGGTGTTCGTGTAGGAGAACAGTCCACACTAGAAAATAAATGCATGGTCCCTTCACCCAGTTGGGAAAATCTTTTGTTCAGTTCTGAAACAAATATCATTTGCAATACTTTCCATTCCCTGCTGGTCTTTTTAACTTAGATAAATTATAACTCCTATAAGGTAAGGCCTATATCTTATCTCTGCCTCTCAGAAATAATCTTGAATGAGTGAAGAGGTGAATGAAAAAAGTTAATAAATAATCTTTAAGGCAAAAAATTAAAAAGCAAAAGCACACGATCAGATTGAATCAACAATAATGTAAGCCGGGCATGGTGGCACACGCTTGTAATCCCAGCACTTGGGAGGCTGAGGCAGGAGGATCGCGAGTTCAAAGCCAGCCTCAGCAACTTA
>JAJEJO010000630.1:793204-811390 GCA_020662805.1 Glaucomys volans
AAAAAAATAAAAACAATAATGTAGTAAGTGTGCATTGAGTGCCAGGCATTATTCTAGGAGATTTTTGCATATTAGTTAATTAGTTATCAAAACAATTTTGTGATTTAGGTATTATTGTTAGCACTGTCTCACTGATGGGAAGAAAAGGTGGTACAGCGTGATCATGATCTCAAAGCTAGTAAAGAGAAAAGTGACTGGAATCCAAAGTTGGTGCTTTGATGATTTACGTACAAATAGCATGGTAAATGCCAGTCAGACTACAAGGGGCCTAACCTAAACCTTTGAAATTGTCCACTTAGTAGGTGGATCTTTTTACCTTGACTATTTGCATCGTTTCACAAGGGCCTCAGCTTTCTTCCCCAGAGGGGAACTGGCTTGGTTTCATTCAGTTCATGGGGGAAAATGTGTATAGAAATAAACAAGCAGTTTTTAATCAAATTATGACATTCCAGGGACAACTTTGCAAAAGTAGGCATTCCAGGTCACAGTTCTTAAAGGTTTAGTGCACCCTTTCTCCAGTCGTCCAAGCCAGGGCAGCAATATAGGAGGCTTACTCAGATGTGGGTCCATCATCCAACCTTCCTTCATTCCTCCCTCTCTCTCATCTCCCCCCCACCTTCTCTTTATTTCTGAATAACTAGTGGGAGAGCCCTCAGCTCTCAGTCTATTATGCTGAGCTTGGGAGTCTTTCTAACCTCTCAGGAATGGTTGAAGAGGCCTCTCCAAAGACTTCCTTTCATGCCAACTCAAGGAGATACTTTAATTTTGCCTCTCTCTTTCTCTTCTTCACTTCTATTCTAAATAAATACTAGGCAGGAAGAGTCAAATAACCTATGATTCACAGTGAAAAGGGTCCCCTCCTTTGCCTTCCTCATATCCCTGGTACTGAACCCTGCTTATTCTGGAGCCTGACTTCATTCTCCTAGGTGTGGACTCAGAAGGAACAAAGAGCATTTCATACACAGAATTCTTGTTATAACTAAGCAAGATACTTGGGAAAGAAAAAAAATCTATCTGAAGTTTAACATAATTTGTCTTTTGTTTTAGAAAAAATGTTTTGTTTCACTTTTGCAAACTTTTATTGTCAATACATACAAGAAATTATCCTGAAAGCTACTAAGTCACCTCATTTGACCTTTATAACTGATCCAGGACCAAAATCCTAAGAAACTATCATTTTGTGACATGACATGCTGTGATAAGGGCACCAGGATCAGGGAGTGAAGGATGCCGTGGGATATCTAGGGAGGAAGAGTAATAGGAGAGCCATGAGGAACCAATCAGTCTCTGAGACAAGCTGCAGTGTGTTGACTCTTCTCTAGTGTCCAATCACCTGTGGAGATCATAGCCTGAATGAAAATCTGGACACTTTCTATTTCTACCATTTTAGTCTTGGGTTTAAAGACAAGAAATAGGATGGGCCTTCAGTTCCTCTATGACCACTTCCCAGATAGCACCACACATTTCATTTTGGTGCAATTGCAAAACTACGTGTGACCCTTTCTTCTGCTCCTAACTCGACAAGTGTGATCTGTAAATCTCTACAGAATTCTGCTCTGCTAAATATTCAAGAGGGTGTCTGACAGAGTGAAAGAAGGGAAATTAAGCAGAGACACAAAGAGCCAGGTAAGAAAAATGAAACATACAGTTACTGGAATTTATAAAATAGGAAGGAAATTTGTATATACAAAGATTTTCTTGGCTTTTATTGGGGAAAACAAACCTACCATATGAATTATTAACATTTTAACCATTATTCCCATCAAACTATAATATTTCAGGAAAAAAGGTTAATAGGCTTATGACAGCATATGATTCCTTTATAATTCCTTAATTTTATTTTATCTAAAACATATTTTGTATAGTTATTTGGGGAATGTATCCCTGTGTCCCTATGAGAGGAAAACCCCACCCCTTTTTCATGGTGTGATGATTCTAGTCCAAATGCAATGAGTTTCTGGAAATGGCAAGTGAGACACTTGTTGCCATGGTGATTGTTAATAGTTCTGACTCAGATATAGTGTTGCTATAGCAACTGCATTGAGGCCCTTGGGAGGTGGTGCAGTCTCTTTTTTTTTTTTTTTAATCAGCAGAAAGAGACTAGGAAGAACCATTTTAGTTGCTTCTTGCTGCACTGCAGTGACGAAGCTTTCAAGGCTATTTCATCCAGATGAAAGATTGTCCTATTCCTGCACTGATGAAGCAGATATGTTACACTGCAGGATAAATATAGTCCCATATATCATAGTAGCAAGCACATTATCTGCCTTTTAATGAATTCTAATTTTCTGATTGCAAAGGTTTCTAATAACACAGATACTCTCAAGTGAATACCTTGAAGAATACTTAATGCAACTGGCAGTATACAAGAAAACCAGAGGTCAAATAACCAAGAGGCCAAAATCATTGAGAGGCAGACAGCTTTAGCTCAGATGCACCCGTGTAAGGGTGGGGCACACAGCTAACAAAGCATAGGGAAGATCTATTTGGATGGTCTTGATTTGGTTCTCAGATTGTTGCTTATATTCCATGATGAAGATTTGGACCTATTTTCTCTTCTATTAGGTGCCCAGGTCTTAAAATGGGGATTGGCATGCATAAGGTCCTCAGTCAATATTGTGAGTGAATAAATAAGTCAACTTATCAGACAGTGGTCCTTATTTATTTTTCCCTAAGACCATTCGTCTAATTTTGTATACTTGCAAGGCCTTTACTGTATTCGTTGTACTCAGAGGTAAGTGTATTGAGCTGTCCATGCACTTGAAAAACTGATATGTTGGTGCAGTTCTCTTATGTCAGGGCCACTTCCTCCCTTCCAGTGTTAACTTTCACTAAGGTATATGAAACAGCTGGAATGGAATTTAAATGTAGCTCCTCTGTGCAGCCTCTTCTGTAGTCAGTGGCTAGAGCAGCTCATTAAGACCATCCTTACCACTAAACCGGAGTCATAAGTGACAGGAGAGAACCACTGGGAGGACTCTGATAAGAGTTTCTTCCAAATTCAGTTCATTTTCAACTAACCTATTTTTGTTTCCTGCAGTAACTCATTGGGTAAGATGTTTTCCCACCATACTATAAAGTTTCCTTGAGGGAGATCACAATGGCTTGTTCCTTACACATTTCACTGGACCTAGAGTGGTGGTTCATTTAGTAAGAATCCAGTAAAACCAAGTTAAATGAAAGTAAATTGTTTCCTTCTGCAATTTATCTTTTGATTGGATTCCCTCTACCTGCTTCTGAGGGCATTAATTAGAGAAAAGCATAGGTGTGGATTCATGGGGGCATCTTCTTATGGAGGGAAGAAAGGAAATAGAAAGGAAGGCCTCAAGAGTAAGAATGAAACTTTGAAATTTTCTGTTATCACATGCCACTGAAGCAGCCCCTTATTTTCCCCATTTAAGGGACCATACTAGGATCTGTGTATATAGTACATATTTCTGGAATGAATGGTTTTCTTATTCTGGAATCCATAAGTTTTATAGATGGTTTGATGATTCCAGAGAGTAGTCTCAGTTTTCTTGTTTCTTAGTGTTCCCTGAACAGTTGGAAACTATGACAAAATGTTGGCTATATGCTAATGAACAATCTACCACTCATTAGGCCCTGTATGGAAGAAGATTTTTCCTTGAATAAAAATCCTTTCTACTTCGTGTAAAACCAGAGACTCTACTTCATGTACAACCAGAGAAATGAAAGATGTACCCCATTTGTGTAAAATGAATCAAATAATAATAATAATAATGATAATAATTAAAAAAAATCCTTTTGCAACCACTTTGCCAGGATGGTTCCCACATTTTTAGGCTGTGCTTAAAATGTGTGAAAATGAATGAAGCCTCTCACTTCCCACCTTCATATTTCATTTCTGCTTCTCCCTTTCCAATCAGTTCCTAAAATTTTCAGGGACTTAGTATTAGGCTGATATTTTCTCTTTCTTTTTTTTCTTTCTTTCTTTCTTTCTTTCTTTCTTTCTTTCTTTCTTTCTTTCTTTCTCTTTCTTTCTCTTCTTCCTTTTCCTTAAGAAATTTTAAACATGAATAAAATATTGACTAGAAATATATATATTTAAATGAGCTTCCTTTCAAATGATGCTGCTAAAACAAAACCTTAAGAATGGCTCTTCATAAAGGTCTTGCTTGTCTTCCTGCAAAAACACCTATGAAGGTGAGAAAGAAAGTGAAAATTCACAGTGGAAATTAAACAATGACTGACAATCAACTCATTGATGGAATACAAGGGGTTTTCCATTAACCACAGAATCTTTGGAAAGAGATTGAAGGACACCATTAATGGTTTACTTTGATTATGCTCTACAGAAAGTCTTTAAGAAGGCTCTCCCTGCCACTCATCTGTTCTGTGATTCACAAAAGCTGTTTCACATAAAATCTTGAGCACCTACCCTCTCTTCCTATTTGCTTCTTTGCAGGGGAGTAATCATGCTGTCTTCTCCCCTATTGCTTTACCTGGTTCACAGTCAAGACCACTTAAAAAATGTTTTTTTACTGTAGTAAAAACAGATCATATAAAATTTACTTTCTCAACCATTTTCAAGTTCATTTCAGTATTGTTTAAGTATATTCACGTTGTTGTGAAGACCTGTCTTTTTATATCTAGTCAGAAACCTCTAGCAACAGAAAAGGAGGAGGAAATAATGAGGTAGGTGGGATCTAAATGTTGCATTAGAGTGTAAATGTAGTTTCTACAAGTAAAATATCATTGAGAAAAGAGAGAGTGGTGGTTACAGTACATATGAACTCTTATTTTATTTTATTTTTTTTGGTACCAGGAATTAAACCCAGGGGTACTTAATCACTGAACCATATACCCACCCCATCCCTTTTTTAAATTTATTTTTTGTTTTGAGACAGGGTCATGCTAAGTTGCTTAGGGCCTCTCTAAGTTTCTGAGGCTGGCTTTGGACTTGGAATCCTCCAGTCTCCTGCCTCAGCCTCTGGAGCTGCTTAGATTATAGGCACAAGCCATTGTGCTCAGCTGAACTCCATCTTTTCAGAGTGTCAGAAAGCCACAAAGTAGGCATTTATCCCCACAGAAATTCATAGAAATCCAACTGAAATAGTTGTGGATATTTCTCCAAAACAACCATGTGTATGGGAAGAGAATTCAGCCAGTGCTTGACCTTACAGGGAGTGCAAGCCAACATAGTGACTATGAAGAAATGCTCAGAGCAAAGAACTACTGTGAAGACTTAAAAGTCATCTTTTTGAAAATGGCTTAGCAAAATCTACAAGAATTTTAGAATATTGACTTTTTTATGAGAATATAACAATACTTCTAGGACAGAAAGCAGAATTCTGAAAGCATTTTAGGGTAGGATAAAAAAGTAGATGAATGAGATAACACTAGGTGTCTTACACAGCCCTGTAGACTGTAAGCTTAGGATACTATTGAACATTAACATATAAACATGCATAGAAATCAAGACCCTTTGCTCTTACTTGTGAATTAGGGTTTTTGATAATGACACAGATAGTTTGCACTCCAAATAGTCTGAGAAAGGAAGGGTCACTGTTGTATGGAATTATTAGAGAGAGCTGGAAAGATTTGGCTCAGTAGGAAAGTGAGAATAAAATTCCAGAAAGGGACAGTGGCAAGAGCAGAAGCTTTTATTTGTTTTGGGAAAATGGCATCCTCTTCAAACTGTCCTCAGATAATCTTATTCTCACAATCTGTTTCAACGATTTGTTAACATTTCAAAATCTGACATCACGTTCTGTCCATTGTTATCCAGAGTTCTTCTGATCTATTTAGATTAGGTGAGGTTTATTTACCCTCTTCCTGCTCATGGATTCTTCTCAGGCAAGACTAAAATATTTAGTGTCTCATGAATACATTAACGTTTCTAACTTGAGTCAGATGAGGCATTCGGGGGGTAATCGCCTCTCATAACAAGCTTATGAAGTAGGTGGGGTTAATGATAATCATCCCATTTCATAGGCAGCCATGCTAAAACATTGAAGGACTTCCCCAGATTTCACTTCTATCATGCACGAAAATGGATGAGTCTAGATTTAAATCCAGGGTTTTCCTTTTGATATTACGAGTGACTGAGCATCAACAGTAAGGGAAATGAAAGGTGGAGGAAATGGGTAAGCGAAGATGTTTTATCTTTTTTTGGGGGGATACCAGGGATTGAACCCAGAGTTTCTTAACCATTGAGGTATCTCCCCAGCCCTTTTTATTTCCTCTCCACCCCTTTTTATTTATTTTGAGACAGTGTCTCACTAAGTTACTTAGGGCCTGGCTAAATTGTCGAGGCTGGCTTTGAACTTGTGATCCTCCTGCCTGAGCCTCCCAAGTCACTAGGATTATAGATGTCACCACTGTGCCCACTCCTTTAATTATGTTTTTTAAGATGGTGAAGTTGTAAGACTGTGAATGTTTGAAGGGACTTGACTTTCTTCCCCTTAAAGACACAGACATATCTACTCCAATTATTGGGCTGAGGATAAAAGATGCTAGCATCAATGTGTCCTTTATGAGGAAGAAAGATGAAGGTATACGAACTATGAGCCTGGTGAGAAGGAAGACTCAGTATGGACAGATGGTGGGGCCAGTCACAGTGGAGAACCAGAAATATGAGGTATAAAGTATGTTATTCAGCAAATGAATACAGTTAAGTAGAAGAGAGCAAAAAGCAGAGGCCAAATAAAGCAGAAAAGCAAAAGAAATAGTGATCCAGGGACTAATATAAGGGCAATAGAATGCATTCCAGAAAAGAGAATGTCATATATCCAGTACTGTGATGCAGGTTTGCTAACCACAGTTATGGCAGCTGACTGACAAGAAAACCACCTGTATTCACTTTCAAGGCAGGATAGTGTGCACCTTATTGCTACTTTCCACAGTGTTTCTCATCATAGCATATATAAGGTGATAGTAGCCACATCTTATTGATAACAGAATTGCTATGTGAAAGAAGACACTGGGATGACTGGAGGGATGGTTGGTGGTATAAATTTTCCACATAACAATATAAAAACTCAGTATAGTCAACCTGATCTAATGATTTGATGTGATATATGCCAATTTACATCACATACTGTGTAGAGGTTCTTGTACTCCCTTGATGCATATACTTTTGATGGTTGTATGCATTTTCATTGCTTCAGTCTTAAATCTTCCTCTCCTTAATGCCACTGGCAGTATATAAGAAAACCAAAGGTCAAATACTGAATAGACCAAAATCATTGAGATGTAGACTGCTTTCTAGCCTTAGGGATAATTTTGTGTTCTTTGTATGCCATGCAATTTCATATGGTTTTGATTTTTTGGCTAACTTGTAATTTCGTTAATTCTATTGGTTGCCCCCTTTCTAAGGTGTGAAAGAGGACTTATATGTAGGGTGTGTTGTGCTTTGAATATGAGGTTATTCCCCCCAAATTCCTGTGTTAATGCAGAAATATTCAGAGGTGAAATGATCAGATTCTGAGAGCTGTAACCTAGTCAGCTCATCCTAGTTTGAATGAACCAACAAAGTGGTAAGTGGAGGCAGGTGGGGTATTGCTAGAGGAGGTAGGTCACTGGGGGCATGCCCTATCTTCCTGCAGTCCCTTCCCCTGGCTCTTTGTTTCTTAGCTGCCATGAAGTGAGCAACTTTCCTCTGCTGCACCCTTTGGCCATGATGCTCCACCTCATTTTGGGCCCAGAGCAATGCAGTGGGCCCACCAAGGACTAAGTCTCTGAAACCATGAGCTAAAATAATCCTCTAAGTTGTTCTAATTCCCTCCTCTAAGTTGTTCTTGTCAGGTATTTTGGTCACAAAGACACAAAGATAACTAACACAGTGTATAAAATAGGGTCTTAAACATAAGAAGAATCAAGGCTATTATTTTTCATTACCTGTGCAAACTTGCTGAGTTGAACTTGGCCACATTTTCAAAGAAAACAGTTAAAAAATAACATGAATTTTAATTTTGTTTTGTTTCCTCTGAAGAATTACTATTCAAGCTGCAGGAACTCACATTATTGACAGCATTTTATACTTGGAGAGAACCAGACTGTGGGTGAGCCTGACTTTTCAGGCTTATCTCGTATTCCACCTTGCACAATCTGTTCGATGCCAGAAATACAATTCTGAACCGAAGAAGCACTTGGTAACCCTCTCATTATTTTAATGTGATTTGGATATACATGATAAAATGTCTAATTTTCCTTCTTTCTTTTCCACTGAATTAATGCTAATTGGCAGTCACTGTCAAGCAGCTTGTTCTCTGCCTGACCTGTAGTTTCCAGTTTTCTCTGATTTCTAGGCCCTCAGCAGAGACAGCCATCTTACCTGACAAGTAGACATGAGCCAATCTTCTTAAGGACTACAGCAACTGCCTTTTGGTATTAGTTTCCTAGAACTGCCCTGACAAGAGAATACGAAGTGGGTGGCTTAAACAACAGAAACTTACCATCTCAGTTCTGTATCCTAGAATTTCAAGATCAAAATATCAACAGGGTAGATTCCTTCTAAGGACTGTAAGAAAGACATCACTCTCTGAGCTTTCGGTAGCTCTATAGCAACCTTTTGTGCTTCTTGGTTTGTAAAGCGTCACCTAATTTCTGCCTTCATCATCATCATCATCTCCCTGTGTACATCCACAATTCTCCTTTTCATAGAGGCACCAACTACATTGGATTAGAATCCATGCTAATTACCCAATTTTAACTTTACTGCCTCTGTAAAGACACTATATCCAAAAGGGTTATTAAGGGCTAGAACTCAACATATAAAATTTTGGGAGACACAAGCCAAACTGTAATAAGAATACATATTTTCTGCATCAGAAGGCACAAGAAGACAACATACATTTTAAAATTTATGTTGAAGTCAGTTCTTTACTTTGGTGTCTTCATTTGAACTTTCCCTTGGTAATCTCTTAGTAATCCTAATTATCTCCTTCAAAGTATTTTTTTCCTTATGTTTTTCTTGCTTCTACTTTTAAAAAATTGTGTATACGTCTGCTCCTTTTATTCAAAAGAAGGGTTACTGTCTCTTTGAATCAGTGATTATCAGCCATGAAAGTAAAGTACCCCCTCAGTCCCAGGACTGTAAATTGTGTTCGGATCATTTATTTCTCATAATAAGTAAAATACCCAATTCTGTGAATGATTTGCTTTTTAAAAATATGGTATTTGAGAATAATCCCTTCATAGTCACTCCATTCATTTGCATTCTGATATGCTCTCTGAAGAAGAAAGGGAAGTTATAGCCAGAGTAAGAGAATTTGTGTGCAACGGGGAGACATACTACAGAAATAACATAAACTTATTTCTCATTACCTCTGTGTGTGTGTTGTTTGAAGTAAGCTTACATTATTAAACTTTAAAAATTTATATATGTGCACCCATAGGAGTGTGTCACACATATAGCTCTCACCCATTATGTGTGTCTAGGCAGAAAAATGGATGAAAGTCACTCCTGCAGAGTCATCAAATTATTGGATTCCAGAGGCCTTCCCTGGGGCGGTAAAGAATCATTTGTTTTCAGTTTAGACCTGTTCTATTCAAGTTTAAATCAGATATTTTATACATATTCCCAGATATGACAAAGCTAATTTTGTTACATGTGACAAAATTTAATTAACTGGTTTTATCTTCTTGCTTTGATATCCAGAGAACCTTTGTGCATTAATAAGCTTAAATTTTCTCATCACATTTAAATACTAATAATTTATTTACATGAACAACATCAATACTGGCCAGAAAGGTTTTGATTTTAGTATGGTAAGGAAACTAATTTACTGTTGCTTTGGCCAATCACTTAGGCTTCAATTTTTTTAGCTGTGAGTGATGGTGTTTACACTGTATTAGTAGCTGCCAATCATTGTTTTATAAATTTTGAAGCATAATTTTTTTAAAAAGTAAAATTACGATTTCCATACAAACATAAGATTAAAACACGTTGAAGATTTTTATCTAACTCATCTCTTATTGAAGAAAGTAGTTCCCAAGATGAGTCAAATAACACATGCATATAGGCAATAAGAAAAGGTTTAATAAAACATGCAAAATTAGTCAATATCCTCAAACCATATTTCACCAGAAATCTATCATGTGCTTTTTATGGACAAGAATGAGATACATTACTATAAGTATTCTATAACTTATAAAGTTGTAAAATACCTCAAAGGCAATAAAAGGTGCAGGCTTCTTTGAATGAAATAACCTGTGAGGAGGTATTGGACAGAATAGCCAGTAGTCTATTCTTATGCATTTGAAAACCCTTTATAATTTTTCTGATGTAAATATTGGAGTCCTTTGTTTTGGAAAAAAAATGTTCTAGAGAATCTCAATTAATAATACACATAAAAGGTGGAGTGTTTTGGTTAAAATGAGTATAGGGATTGACTAAGTTACCTTTTTATTCTTTCTCTTGTATTAGTCACTGAGCCAGAGTTTTTGAGTACCTGTATAAATCAATTTGGAAAACATCAAATGATTTCTGTAACTACCAATTGGCTTTATATTCAATCTCTCAACTTTCTTTTATTAGCTCTCACTCCTGTATGTTGAGGAGAATGGGTGCTACTCAATCTCCAGACTCTTCCCACTCTCTGCTGTTTCTCTCTTTCTCTCTCTCTTTCTCTCTCTCTCTCTCTCTCTCTCTCTCTCTCTCTCTCTCACACACACACACACACACACACACACACACACACACAGAGGTATTGTGTTATAATCAAAAAGCAAAAATATCCCTTTCATGATCTTTATAATTTATAATTCCAAAACTGTTCATGACTGCAGGGTTTTCTAGTTCTGAATTTCATAGAAAAATTGCAAGTTACTTCAAAAAACTCCTCCCCATCCACTAAATTTGCACCCAACAAACCTTACTCTTGAAGATAACATATAAATGTATCCATTGAATTTTAGTATGATCCCTCTTTATCATTAATGTATTCAGTTTATTTTCTTAGTTTTGAATAACAAGGCCATATTTTTAAATGGCTCCAGGCATGTGTACCAAAATATCTTTATAAATTCTGGAATCATATTTCCCTGTTCTTTATTTCTATTTCAATTTATATGGATCATAAAAGCATTTTGTCATTTGAAGACTGTGAAGGGTTTCCTTCAAAAATAGGGTGCTGTCTTCTTACCACCCATTCTGGTCTAAAATCTTTTCCCCTCTACCCCGTTATAGACTTGAAGGTACCCTTGCCCCAGCCCTGGTCCTGGCAGGACACTTGTGGAATTCTTCCCTTGGTGGCAGTGGTGATTTCATTTGTTAGAACCTGGGTCTCTTAGTAGTAACTCCCATTTATGATCCAATATCTTAGTCCCTGCTTCTTGGAATAGGATTTGGTTCTTTATTCTTTTTTAAAAAAATTTTTTTTAGTTGTCCATGGATGTTTATTTTATTTATTTATATGTGTGCTGAGAATTGAACCCAATGCCTCACACATGCTAAGCAAACACTCTACAATTGAGCTACAACCCCAGTCCCTGGTTCTTTGTTCTTGCTGTTTGTTCTCATTACTGTGTCTTCCATGGCTTTGACCTATAGCATCTGTCTGTTCAGCTCATTTCCTACACTTGATCCTTTGCCTGCCTGAACCCAATATGCCTTTCCCCAACATCCCCCCACCTTTTTTATTTATTTATTTATTTATTTATTTATTTATTTATTTTGCTTACCTTATGTAAGAATACCTCTATACCTCCCATTCCTGTGTCATTTTGGCTAGTCTTTCTTGTTCTACCCTGTCCTGCTACCCAAATCTTGACCTGACCTCTCCATTGTATCATAACAGGACTTTAAAAGATCAAGATTTTGAAGTAATCTTCAATGTTACTTAACAAAATCCTAAAGACTGCTTTCCTTGTCCTGAAACTGTCAACTTCATCCTGTCTGAGGTCCTTCATGGCAATATAGAGTATTTTTCATGAGACAAAACTTCAAGTAGCATTATATGAAATCTTTTTCAGTCCTACTAGTTCTACGTTTGGGAATTTCTCTGTTCTCCTCTCCTTCTACAGTCTTTCTGTTGGCTAAGGCTGAGGCATAGATAAAAAGAACAAACTGACCAAACAACTAATCTTTGCCTGCTAGCTCTTATGCTAAATATTTTGAAAATCTTATTTATTCTGCACAATATCTTTCTGAAGGAGATAGCCCTGCTTTGTAGGTAAGGAACGAATGAGTAAGTTGCCAATGTCATCCAGCTAGCAACCTTTGAATCCACGATTTAAATTCAGCTTCCTGACTCTAAAGCTCAGTATGCTCTGTATCCTCCTGGGATAACAACTAACATCACAATCTAATACAATCCCAATTTATGATGATTTGACTTATGATATTTCAACTTTACCAGGTGTAAAAATAAGATGAATTGAGCCAGGCATGATGCTGCACAACTGTAATCCCAGAAATTCAGGTGGCTGAGACAGAAAGATTGCAATTTTGAGGCCAGCCTAGGCAATTTAGTGATCCTGTCTCAAAATAAGAAAATATAAAGGGCTGGAGATGTAGCTCAGTGCTACAGTATCTCTGGGTCCAAGCCCCAGTATTGAAAAAAAGAAAAGGAAGAAGAAAAAGATACATTGAGTAGAAAAATGTACTTCAATTTTTGAATTTTGATCTTTTTCCAGCCTTACAAGATGTGATATCTCAGGACACAGGACAGCAGCGACAAGCTACAACTCCCAGTCAGCCAGATAATCCCAAGGGTAAGCAACCAAAACTCCAGAATACACTGTGTTATTAAGCTCTGATGTTAGGTTAGGTGCACTAACTGTATCTTTACGGAAGTATCAGAAAGTAGTGGCAAAGGCACAGGTCAGCAGATAGGAAGGCTCAGGCTTTAATCCCAGCTATTAAGCAAGAAACTCTCAGGGCTTCTATTTCTCATTTGTAAAATTATATTGTTTGGTAGGTGGTCTTTAAGGTTTCTTCCAAAAATATAACTGCTCCTGAGGGGTCTAAAGAATCCACAGTCAGTAGAACAGTCTCTGCAGTTCGATGAGGGCTGACAGCACTATACAGGGGTTAGGTTTATTTGGTGAGGTTAATTATGCAAGTCAGTCCAGCTCACTTACCTTGTCCTTTCTTGTTGTGTGTCAGGCAACTACTGAGTGAGACAATTGAGAACCAGGCAAGTATGGGCAGCAGAGTTACTTCCTGTGTCTGTTATCACCAAAGTGGAAGGTCAGATCACCAACTGGAAAGTCAAATGTAGTACACTTTAGAGCTAGTCTTTTAGCACAGGAGTCATTCCAACCCAGAAATCACTGGATTGGGGTTTTATGGGAAATGGGGGAGATGTTTTAGTCAGCTTTTTTGCTGCTGTGACTAAATGATCTGACCAGAACAATTGCAAAGGAGGAAAAGTTTATTTCAGGTCTCACGGTTTCACAGGTCTTAGTCTATAGAAGGCTAGCTCCTTTCCTCCGGGCTCCAGGTGACGCAGGACCTCATGGTGGAACAGTGTGGCAGAGGGAATCAGCTCACATGTTGATCAGGAAGCAAAGAGAGAGAGAGACTCCATTCTCCAGGTACAAAATATATACCCCATAGCCATGGCCCCAGTGAACCACTCCCCCTAGCCACACCCTACCTGCCTCCAGTTACCACTCCGTTAATCCCATAAGGGATTAATTCACTGATTAGGTTAAGACTTTCACAACCTAATCAATCATTTCTCCTCTGAACTGTCTTTTTTTTTTTTTTTTTTTTTTGCAGTACTGGGGTGTGAACCCAGGGCCTTGTGCTTGCAAGGCAAGCACTCTACCAACTGAGCCCTGAACCTTCTTGCATTGTCTCACATGTGAGCTTTTGAGGGATATCTCACTTCCAAGCCATAACAGGGGTTAAGAAATATATGCATAGAAGCTGCTTTATTTTCAGTGAGATCATAAAATTTCAAAATGGAAATCTGGAAAATATGCTGTAAAGATTCTCTGGAACATGGTTTGAAGAAATGAGTCATGGCTGGCTGGGTATTATGGGAGGGACATGAACAGTTGATGACCATGATATACAATAATCACAAATAAGGATGTCAAGGCATTTGTTATTTTGTCTGGTTGGCTCTCCTTCCTTTTGGAATCTGTTCTACAACTATACCAAGTGATTCTGATATGGCTATCTCTCTTGCCACAGCAGTAGGCAGATGACTCAAGATGGCCAGAATATCTCATTCACCAGGGTCCAGATATTGATTGACTAGAGATAGATATTAAATAAGTAGAGCTAATCAGTGCCCTTCAGGAGAGAACCACTGTTGTTGAGTGAAGAGAGAGAGGATCTTGTTTTGAGTTTATGATCTGTAAAGATACTTGTAAAAGGGGAGCAACAAGCAACAAGTAGACATTATTACTTGGAAAGAAGAATAAGCCATAGGAGGAAATAAGGGCAAGAGAGAGCAACACATGGCTAAGGACATTGTTTAAACACTCAGCTCCAGATTTGCCTGAAAGCAGGAGACACGCAGAATTTCAGGTACATGAGTCAATAATCAGGTACTTCTTCCTCTTTTAGCATAGATTTATTAAGGTTTTACTTATGTGCAATAAAATTCACCATGTTTAGGTGAAAAGTCCCATGTACTTTGGTCAGAGCACAAAAGTTGCGCAATCGCCACCATAAAATATAAGACTATTTTATCACCCCAGAAAGTTCCTTCATGTTCCTCTGTTATCAGTCCTTTCTCTACCATCTGTACCATCTATAGGCAAAAAGATCTGTTTTGCTGTTCCTAGTGTTTTGCCTTGTCATGAATGTTAGTAATTAGAATCATAAAGTAGGTAGTCTTGTGAATATAGCTTCTTTCACTTAGCTTAATGCATTTAGATTGTTACAAAGTATCAGTATTGCTAAGTATCAGTATTTTGTTTATTTTTGTTGCTAAGTATTATTTCATTGTATGGATACATCATAGTTTGTTTATCCATTCACCAGTTAATGGGCATTTGAATTGTTTCCAGATGTGGTGATTATACAAAAAGTCAAAAGAAATAATTGCATATAGGTTTTTTTTTGTATAGAGGTACTCACATTTCTCTTGGGTAAATACCTAAGAGTAGGATTGCTGAATTGTACAGCAAATATATTTTTAATGTTACTAGAATCTTCCAAGGGTATTCACAAATGATTGTACCATTTTGCATTCCCACCAGTGATGAGAACTCCCACTACTCTGCTTCTTACCAGCATTTGATGTTTTTATATTTTTTAGAAAATGTGAATAATTCTAATAGATGTGCAGTAGTATCTCACTGTGGTTTCAAAGAAAAATGATGCTAAACATCTTTCATCTGCTTATTTATGATATATATATCTTTAATGAAGATCAAATCTTTTGCTCATTTTTTATTGTATTGTTTGCTTTTCCTGTTATTTCACTCGAATACTTTACATATTCCAGATAAGAAGTCTCTTATCAAATTTATGCTTTGCAAATATTTACTCCATGTCTATGACTTGATTTCTCATTTTCTTAGCAGTATCTTTCAAAGAGAGAATTTTTTTTTTAATTTTGAAGATGTTCATCTCATTTGCTTTTATGCTTTATGCTTTTGGTGTCCAATCAAACTTTTTTGTTGTTGTTGTTAATTTCAAGGGCATAAAATATTGCTTATATTTTCCTTGTAGTTTTAGCTTTTACAAATAGAACTATAATCAGTTTGGAGTTAATTCTTTTACACAGTGCTTCCCCTCTTAAAGATGATTTAAATTGAGTTTCTGTCCCTGACAACCAGCTTTGACAAACATAGATTGGGTCCTTCACAAATATTGAATGAAACATTTTAAGAAAGACCTTGTCTATTGGAGATGTATTTCTAGATGATGTGTCAATTCTTTTTCTGTAAATATTCAATTAATTAATTTCAATAAATATTCTATTGAGATTTATTTATTTGAGTTTAACAAAGTGAATTTTTAACTGGAAAAATAGATGAGAAAGAATAATAATGAATATTTTAAAATTATTCAGAAGAGAGATGCTTGAACTGTAAGATATTAAAACATGAAAAACAAAGTAGTCTGCAATAATCAAAATCAGTGTGATGTAGGGGTCAACAGGCAGAGAAGGAGGACAGAATGGACAGCCTAGATGTAGGCTAGCATGTTTTATATCACTGTGAAATAATTTTAAGAAGAATTATCTAATGGATAGTGCTGATGAAATATTTAAAAAACAAGTTGAAGTCTATCCTTACCTAACATCAATTTTCTAGGTAAATCAGATTGAAGTCTGAAAAATGAAAACATGGAGGGCAATTGGCAGTCTTGAGCTGGTGCCTCCTTTGTCTTTTCCCAAACCAGTTTTTTCTCTTTTGGGGTTATTTAAATAGATTACATGATTGCCCATGCAGTTTGCATTTCAATTTATCTCACCCAGATTGTGCAAAATATAGGTAATATTGGTCTTTTTTGCTGAAAGTAGAAGCACTCTGTTTTTGATGTTCAAATTTATCATTAATTTTTTGTTGTTTGTTTCTGAAGAGTTTGTATTCAGGCAAGATTTGTGAAAATGTTTTCTCTAGTAAATTAAATATGGCTTCTAATATATCCCAGAGGGAGTATTTTATAACTAACTGTGAGGGTGTGGGGTCTGCAGGCTAGGTAGAGGGCCTGAATTGGCTGCAATGCCTCCTGTGATGGGAAGTCACATTTTTCTTCTCTTCGTGAATGCTCCAGCCTGGGGGATTAATGTTTACCTTGATTTAATATCTCATCAGAAGCATGACATCCACAGCAGTCTGCCTGGTACAGGATTAAATGAAGCATGGCTGTTTCTTCAAGAGAAACTTAAAACTAAAGCCTTTAGCCCTAGAGTGGAGGGGCAGGAGATGGAGAGAACAAAAATCTATTGAACTACCAATGGCAGTGTGAGAATGAAAAATTTAACCTGTTCATCACAGGCAAAATTGAGGGGCAGAGATGGAATTTAGGAGTTTATTCTCAATAGGAAGTACTTTGGGGCTTACAGGGAATCTGCTCTAGGAGTTGTCCTAGGGGCTCAGCTTCCCCTGGACCATTTCCATCCCACACCCCACTGAGTGAATGACCTTCAGACAAAGGGACAAGCTTTTTCTTTAAGGGAGAAAGAAAGGGAGATTATTTTTAGAGTTTGGAAATTGAATCCAAAGCCCTGTCAGGACAGATTTTGCCAGAGCAGCATATTCTTTCTCCCACATGCTAGCAAATGAATACAAGGAAGACTAAACTAGGACGGGCCGAGGGCCAACCTGCCCAGAGCTCTGTCCGTGGCAGAAAATTGCAGACGGGCCGGGGGTGCTCAGTGTTAAGGGTTTTCCTTTCTGTCGCCACCCAAAATTTTCTGGATTTCCTCACCAAAACTATTGACTCTCATGAAAATATTTAAATATTCCTTGTAATCTTTGTATTTGTAGCCAATATTATCTCTATGGGATAAAAAATTCTTTAATTTCACTCAATGCTGTGTAAAGTAGTACTTCTTTTTTATTTTTATTTTCTACTTTTACAGACTGTATTTTGATTCACTGTACACAAATGGGTTACAACTTTTTGTTTCTGTAGTTGTGCACAATGTAGATTCACACCATTCGTGCAATTATGCATATACATAGGGTAATGATGTCTGTCTCATTCCACCATCTTTTATATGTGATAGTTCTTAATAGTGTTCAAATTAACATTTTCAGATTTCAAGAGGTGGATCTACATTCTTCCATGTGTGAGCTTCAGAACTGTTGTTCATTCTCAATTGTTTTATGACTTTTTGGGCTTCTAGCCCACCTTTTGTGTTGTCATTCATCCCCTGCCCTCCTTCTTCCAGAGACTTGATTATTTATTTCCTTGTTTCCATTCTTATTCCTTTTTCCTTTCTGGCACTCTCTTTCTCATTGCCTCAGTCTCTGCCTTTCTCTTTCTAATTTAGTTGTACTAAGGAGAATTATACATGATAGGAATTTGGGCCACACCCCTTCTCACACAGTTGAATTGCATTCCTCCTATTAGGTCTCTACTTGGCTGCATAACAATGAACCTGCTAGAAGAACAACTGGGCTTAAGGGTCAGACAGACTTGGGTTAAAATTTTCACATTTCCTTTACTACATATATGACCATGAGTAACTGAACTTCAGATTTTCTTCCTTGCTTCTATCCTTCCTTTTCCTTCCTTCTTTCCTTCCTTCCTTCCTTCCTTCCTTCCTTCCTTCCTTCCTTCCTTCCTTCCTTCCTTCCTTC
>JAJEJO010000630.1:812964-827453 GCA_020662805.1 Glaucomys volans
CATGTTAAGGAAGTCTGGTCCTAGGCCTATATGATGAAGATTTGGACCTACTTTTTCTTCTATTAGGTGCAGGGTCTCTGGCCTAATTCCTAGGTCTTTGATCCATTTTAGGTTGAGTTTTGTGCAAGGTGAGAGATAGGGATTTAGTTTCATTTTGTTGCATATGTATTTCCAGTTATCCCAGCATCATTTGTTGAAGAGGCTATCTTTTCTCCATTGTATGTTTTTGGAGCAGTTGTCTAGTGTGAGAAAACTGTATTTATGTGGGTTTGGCTCTGTGTCCTCTATTGTGTACCATTGATTTACCTGCCTATTTTGGTGCCAATACTGTGCCGTTTTTGTTACTATTACTTTGTAGTATAGTTGAAGGTCTGGTATTGTGATACCTCCTGCTTTACTCTTCTTACTAAGAAATGCTTTAGCAATTCTGGGTCTCTTATTCATCCAAACGAATTTCATGATTGCTTGCTCTATTTCTATGAGATCCATGATTGGGATTTTAATTGGAATTGCATTGAATTTATAGTACTTTTGGCAGTATGGCCATTTTGACAATATTGATTTTGCCTATCCAAAAACATGGGAGATCTTTCCATCTTCTAAGATTTTCTTTGATTTCTTTCTTTAATGTTCTGTAGTTCTCATTGAGAGGTCTTTCACTTCTTTTGTTAGATTGATTCCCAAATATTTTATTTTTTTGAGGCTATTGTGAATGGGATAGTTTTCCTAATGTCTCTTTCAGAGGATTCATCACTTATGAATAAAAATACATTAGATTTATGAGCATTAATTTTATATCCTGCTACTTTACTGAATTCATTTATGAGTTCCAGAAGTTTTCTGGTGGAATTTTTTGGCTCCTCTAAATATAGAATCATGTCATTGACAAAAAAGGGATAGTTTGAGCTCTTCTTTTTCTATTCCTATCCCTTTAATTTCTTTGCTCTGTCTAATTGCTCTGGCTAGTGTTTCAAGGACGATGTTGAATAGAAGTGGTGAAAGAGGGCATCCCTGCCTAGTTCCAGTTTTCAAGGGGAATGCTTTCAATTTTTCTCCATTTAGAATGATGTTGGCTGTAGGCTTAGCATAGATAGCCTTTACAATGTTTAGGAACGTTCCTACTATCCCTATTTTTTCTAGTGTTTTGTGCATGAAGAGGTGCTGTATTTCAAATGCTTTCTCTGCATCTATTGAAATAATCATGTGGCTCTCATCTTTAAGTCTGTTGATGTGGTGAATTACATTTATTGATTTCCAGATGTTGAACCAAACTTGCATCATGGGGATGAAACCCACTTGATCATGGTACACTATCTTTTTAATATGCTTTTGTATGCGATTCGCTAAAATTTTGTTAAGAATTTTTGCATCTATGTTCATTAGAGATATGGGTCTGAAATTTTCTTTCCTCGATGTGTCCTTCTCTGGTTTTGGTGTCAGGGTGATATTGGCTTCATGAATGAATTTGGAAGGATTCCCTCCTTCTCTATTTCATGGAACACTTTGAGGAGTATTGGAATGAGCTCTTCTTTGAAGGTCTTGTAGAACTCGGCTGAGAATCCATCTGGTCCTGGACTTTTCTTTGTTGATAGGCTTTTGATGACTTCTTCTCTTTCACTGCTTGAAATTGATCTATTTAAATTATGTATATCCTCTTGATTCAGTTTGGGTGGCTCATATGCCTCTAGGAACCTGTTGATGTCTTTGAGATTTTCTATTTTGCTGGAGAACAAGTTTTCAAAGTAGCTTCTAATTTTGTTTTGTATTTCAATAGTGTCTGTTGTGATATTTCTGTTTTCATCACAAATTTTAGTAATTTGAGTTTTCTCTCTCCTTCTCTTTGTTAGTGTGGCTAAGGGTTTATCAACATTGTTTATTTTTTCAAAGAACCAACTTTTTGTTTTGTCAATTTTTTGAATTGTCTTTTTGTTTCAATTTCATTGATTTCTGCTCTGATTTTAATTATTTCCTGTCTTCTACTACTTTTGGTGATGAAATGTTCCTCTTTTTCTAGGGCTTTGAGCTGTAATGTGAGGTCATTTATTTGTTGACATTTCATTCTTTTATTGAATGTGCTCCATGCAATGAATTTTCCTCTTAGCACTGCTTTCATAGTATCCCAGAGATTTTGATATGTTGTATTTTTGTTCTTGTTGATCACTAAGAATTTTTTTATTTCCCCCCTAATATCTTCTGTTATCCATGCATCATTCAATAGCATATTATTTAATCTCCAGGTGTTGGAGTAGTTTCTGTTTTTTATTTTATCATTGATTTCTAATTTCATTCCATTATGGTCTGATAGAGTACAAGGTAGTATCTCTATCTTTTTGTATTTACTAAGAGTAGCTTTGTTTCATAACATATGGTCTATTTTAGAGAAGGGTCCATGAGCTGCTGAAACGAAAGTTTATTCACTTATTGATGGATGGAATATTCTATATATGTCTGTTAAGTCTAAGTTAGCAATTGTGTCATTGAGTTCTATGGTTTCTTTGTTCAATTTCTGCTTGGAAGATCTGTCCAATGGTGAGAGAGGTGTGTTAAAGTCACCAAGTACTATTGTGTTTTGTCTATTTGGTTCCTGGAATTAAGAAGAATTTGATTGATGTACATGGATGCACCATTGTTTGGGGCATAAATATTTATGATTGTTATGTCTTGCTGATTTATGCTTCCCTTAAGCAGTATGAAATGCCCTTCTTTATACCTTCTAACTAATTTTGGCTTGAAGTCCACTTTATCTGATATGAGGATGGAAACCCCCGTTTTTTTACTGAGTTCCATGTGCATGGTATGTTTTTTCCCATCCTTTCCCCTTTAGTCTGTGGGTATCTTTTTCTATGAGATGCATCTCTTGGAGGCAGCATATTGTTGGGTCTTTCTTTTTAATCCAATCTGCCAGTCTTTGTCTTTTGATTGATGAGTTCAGGCCATTAACATTCAGGGTTATTATTGAGATATGATTTGTGTTCCCAGTCATTTTGGCTTATTTTTGGTTTTTAACTTGACTTGGTTTCTTCTTTATTTGGTTATTCCTTTAGGGTAGTTCATCCCTAAGCTGACTTACATTATTGTTCTTCATTTCTTCCTCATGGAATATTTTGTTTAAAATGTTCTGTAGTGCTGGCTTTCTATTTGTAAATTCTTTTAGCTTTTGTTCATCATGGAAG
Source organism: Glaucomys volans (assembly GCA_020662805.1). NCBI lineage: Eukaryota > Metazoa > Chordata > Mammalia > Rodentia > Sciuridae > Glaucomys > Glaucomys volans. Next base: position 816,138 of record JAJEJO010000630.1, read on the forward strand.
GATTTTATTTCATCTTCAAATCTGAAGGTAAGTTTTGCTGGGTATAAGATTCTTGGTTGGGATCCATTTTCTTTCAGAGCTTGAAATATGTTGTTCCAGGCCCTTCTTGCTTTTAGGGTCTGTGTTGAGAAATCTGCTGATAACCGTATTGGTTTCCCCCTGAATGTAATCTGATGCTTTTCTCTCGCAGCCTTTAAAATTCTATCTTTATTTTGTATGTTAGGTATTTTCATTATAATGTGCCTTGGTGTTGATCTATTGTAGTTTTGTACATTTGGTGTCCTGTAAGCCTCTTGTATTTGATTTTCCATTTCATTCTTCAGATGTGGGAAATCTTATAATATTATTTCATTGACTAGATTATTCATTCCTTTGGTTTGCATCTCTGTGCCTTCCTCAATCCCAATAACTCTCAAATTTGGTCTTTTCATGATATCCCATAATTCTTGTAGGCTTTGTTCATGACTTCTTACCATCTTCTCCGTTTGGTCAACTTTATTTTCAAGATTTAATATTTTGTCTTCAGTGTCTGAGGTTCTGTCTTCCAGGTGATATAGCCTGTTAGTTATGCTGTCTATTGAGTTTTTAATTTGGTTTATTATTTCCCTCATTTCCAGGAGTTCAATTTGTTTTTCTTTTTTTCAGAATCTCTATCTCTTTATTGAAATGATCTTTCACTTCCTGTAACTGCTCTTTTAACTGTTGATTGGTGGGATCATTCATTGCCTGCATTTGATCTCTCATCACATTATTTGCTTCTCTGATCATTTTAATTATGTGCACTCTGAACTCCCTTTCTGACATTTCTTCTGCCCTTCTATCATTGGATTCTCTTGATGTAGCATCTAGGTTTGTTTGAGACACTTTCTTCCCCTGTTTTCTCACGTTGCTCCTGTATTTTCTCCTCTATCCATGAGAATCTGAGGTGTTGCAGCTTCCCCCCTATAGACTTGTGTTGTCCCAACGGGTTTCCAATACCTCACCTCCTAGTCTTCAGTAACACTAGATCATGGACTAGGGCCAGGGTAGGGTATGTCTGGGCCTCTGGGCTCATTCTCCTTGTAGCTGCCCCTGTACAGAAGTCCTGATGTCTGTCTCCGTGCCTACCTCCCGGACCTGGAAGTCTCATGGGACTTGGCTTGGTGGATCCCAAGCCTCTGAGCTGAGCCTCCTGAAATGGGTAACTCAAGTGTCCTCTGAACCCACTTAGCACACGCCAAGGTCTCCCACTTCTGGGCTGTGCCAGCTTCCCCACGTGCAGAAATTCCACAGGAGCACTCAGGGCCGACATACCAGGTAGAGGTCTCAGGCCTCTGCCCTAGGCTGAGCCTGATGTCTGTCTCTGTGCCTCTCTCCCGGACCTGGAAGTCTCCAATAATGGGAATTCTTATAAGAGAAACCTAGAAGCTGACCAACTATGGGCTAATTCTTGCCATCATAATCTACCCCAAGGAAACTGTCCCTAGTACAACTTTCCCCTCAAACATACTTTAAAACTTTGGCCAACCCAGAGGAGAGCTCTTGAACAAGAATTGCCCATTAGCATTGTACCCTTTGAACTAAAATTTTTAGAATTTTGTGTCCACACCTCATATAGTCACCAAATGTGAGTCACTTTAGGAAAGATATGACCTTGAGAGAGGCAATCCTGGTACCTGAGATAAACCCTGAAGGAGTTGACAATTGAGGCTGTCTATTAATTGCTTTTCTCACAGCTAGGCAGCAAGTCATGTCCTGAAGAGGGTCTGGGTAGCACACCTTCTTGTCTACCACAAGATGATAGTGTCTATGGAATATATCCTAGTACTTTCTATGTTTTTATTCCTACTTCTTCAACAAAATCTCTGGCCAGAGAAACATGGGAGTTTATGAAACCTCCAATTAAAATATCTGATATTTGAAAAACAGCAAGTGAACATTTTTCCCCATGCCTCTGGTCCCAGCCCACTTCACAAGAATTCCAGTGATTCAGCTTTTATATCTGGCTCAGTTAACAACGACACTGGAATAGAATTTGACTGAATAAAGTTTTTTCTATGTACATACAGAAATTTGACATAGACTTCTTGGTTTGCTACAGTTTTAAAATAACCCAAACTGCCATTGAAGATGCAACATAAACTATTTATGTTCTTCAGATGATCTTCTAAGTGCTCTTAATTTTATGTAATAATATTCACATAGTTGGACTCAGTGTGGTGGTCTGCATTTCTCTCGTAATATTTTTCTATATGCAAGACCATGGTTATTTCCATGTATTAATGTTATCCATATACCTGTTATTTTATACCTGTTACAGTAGAGTAACAGGACTCTACTGTGTCAGATGTGTTTAGTTCTCTTTGGTGGGCTTTGGGGTATAGCCTCTACTTGATGTCAACTGTGCACAGTGGTGCATCTTTCGTAATGATTATTGTCAATAAGAATTATTAAGTGAAAGCAGCATGAGAACTGATGGTGAAAGATACTTGGCCTTAAACTGATGCATAATTAGCCCAAAGAAAATGGGTAAAAAACTGAATCCACAATGTTGCCAGAGTAAACACAATTGGTGTTATTAGATTTTGGATTAGTATCACAGAAGATTTTGACTGTTGGAAGTCTAATTTGGCTGAAGGGAGGGTATCTGATAAATTTTTTACTAAGAGACTTTTTATTATGGAAAAAATAATGTAGACAAATGCTGGACTTGATTCTAACTAAGAAGGGAAATCTAGGCTAGGGATGTAGCTCAGTGGTAGAGCATTGTCTAGTATGTGCAAGGCCCTGGGTCCAATCCCCAATGCTGGGAAAAAAAAAAAAAGAAAGAAAGAAAAAAGGAAAAACTAGTTGTTAAGGTAACAGTAAATGCCTAACACCAAAGAAAAGGAACACTCGGCTTATTCATGTGCCCTAGACTTTAAAAGCCGATTGTTAAAACACTTCTATGAGGTTCTGAAAGGGAAATAGATGATGAAGGGTAGAAAGTTCTATAAATATAATTCTGACTGTACAAAAATTTTGAAAAGTTCAATGAGAAAGGCAAAAGGAAAGACATCTAAGGAAAATAATACAGTTAAATTCCAATCTAAGTTCAGATTCATAAAAGACTTTTACAAAAGATTTAAAGAGAGACATATAATGAAAGATGAATATAAAAGAATGACAAGAATATAAGAAAAGTACTAAGATGCCTAAAGCACAAGTGAGGTGAATCAGGTAAGCTCTAGAGAAAGAGAGAGATGAAAAAATTCTGATTCCAAATATGGTAGAATAAGAAGCAGCTGTAAGCCAATGGCTTCTAATAGAGCTAAAGAAAACTCAAGAGTCAAACTCTTCCAATTTTTATGGGAGACATGGTAATATTGCAAATTATGAACTAAACAACTTAAAATTAATTTTTATCAGCATTCAGAATTGGATTTTTAAACAGAAGGCTTGTGAACCTTTAGAAGGGAATGTGAAAATCACTATGAATCAATATGCACTCAGCACAAATGAGTAAAGCCTTATTGATCTCATATCATTTTAAAATAGTGATTGGTATTTCAGAAGGAATAATTGATTTAGAGTCAGTTGATTTCCATGAGAGTTTTGATAATTTTTCCTTAATGTTATTTAGGACAAAATGGTAAAATACTTCACAGAATGTTAAATGAATTTCTAATGTGTTGTCTAACAGCTGCTGTTTAATATTTAAGGACTAAGGTCTTCATTTTACTAGAAAATGACTCTCTCTTTGTCACTTTCCAGGTCAAAATCTATACCAGTGCCCCAAGACGAAGGGGTATATTATATATTATATATAACATATTACACATGATATATTAAATAGGACATGTGAGTTCTGGATAAAAAGAAATCTCACTTAAGACTATTTTGTGTAGGATGCTGTTTACTCAGACTCTATCCTGGCCACCACAAGAGGAATATAAAGACAAGAAGAAGGATTTGTGGACAATTTCGAACATTCTGTGAAAAGAACTATTGGGAGTTCCTTTCATCCTAGTAAGATGAATAAGGGCCCCTAAGGATATTTATATCCTGATCCTGGAACCTGTGATATGTTACCTCATGTGATAAAAGGCACTTTGCAGGTGTGATCATGTTAAGGCTCTTGAGATAGGGAAATTATCCTACTTATAGGGGTGTACCCAATGTAATTGCAATAATCCTTACAAGAGGGACCCAGGAGGGTTAAAATCAATCAGGAAGATGTTAAGATGGAAGTAGTGGCCAGGGAAATGGGAGAAGCCTCTAGAACCTGGAAAAGGCAAGGGAAGGGAGTCTCCCCTACAGCTTCCATAAGGAACAAAATCTTGAACTTCCAACCACAGAACTGTTAAATAATAAATTTGTGTTGCTTTAGGCCACCTACTTTGTGGTAATTAATAGCATCAAATGGAAACTAGCATACCTGCTTATAGATGACTACAGTATATGAGGAGATCTGATCTACATCTCCAGTTTCTCCTAAGGGAAATGATCACTAGCTAGCCTGGCTGAAAGAACTACCTTCATCCAGTTTGGACCCAATCTTCCATATCCCACATTGCTCTTGTTCTGTTTGGCCCTAGGATCACATCACCAATTCTTGCTTCAGTGCCCTTATTACTTGGCATTATGCTAAATTTTAGTCAGTTGGAACCAGCCTTTCAGTGTTGGCTCTTCATCAGATGATTTTCACCAAAGGCTTTGTTCCCTTCAAATGGTGAAACTAGCAATAGGGTATTATAGCTCTTTCTGATCCAAATGTTCTGCATTGGTGTTTTTTTGTTGTGATAAATGTCCTCTGCTCTGGTGTACTATGTCAATAAGAGGGAAATTTTAATTCCCCTTTGGGAAAGGATGCATTCAATTGAAAAGGAAACCTAAACACAGTGATTTCAGGGGATATCTGGATGGAAAATATTATATCAGTGAAATATGGGGCTGTCCGGTGAATTGATAGAGCAGTAGTAGAGGAAGCACTAAATCATCCAAACAACCCAAGCCATTCTTAATACTTCACATGAAGGGGTGACAGTTGAGTGTATAGAGAGGGAAGGGGGTCTTATCTTAGGACCATCCCCTTCATTGAATATTTTATAGGGTGCTAATTTATAATTTATTACAGGACTCAGTGCCAAGTTTAACTAGCTCAGTCCAGGTCTCTGAGTTTGAATCACAGGATGACACTTTCACAAAAACCAGAAGTCATAAGAAAGGTTATGTTTTATATCCTGTCAGCCAACCAAAGGGTAATCACTATCATGTTCCCATAAAGAAAGAGATAATACCCTCATTGTGAGCAAGGAAATAAAACCATCAGATTTCTACTAATGCCACAATCTCAAGAATCCTCAAGTACGATAAAAGCCAGCCACAAAAGGGTGATAGAACCACATATGCTCATAAAAAAGATTTAATTTGGAAATCAACCATAGAACATAAAATCCAGATATAATGCAAGATAAACTTTGATCATATGGAAATTTGGTCATTATACAATTTTACAACATGTGGCTTTTAGCAATGTAATTGATATGTTTAGTCCAAGATGAAGAATCATAAAATGAACTAAACATTTAAAAGTTAGTTTGGGACCAACATACAAAAATATTTTGCCCAAGTAAATATCCAGCCCAATTAATGGTTAACACCACGGGTATAAGGTCAATTAGAAACTTTCTAAGAGGTAGGATGAATTGGCTAAATTTGAAATGAAGAATACCTGATCAGTGAACAGCACCAGAAATGACTAGCTTGTGTCCTAGTCCCCACCATAGCCAAAAACCATGGATTAATCTATTTTGTTTCCATCAGCATTCTTGACTACACACTAGTTAGGTTTCTATTATTAATCAGGGAAATTATAAGACCATAGATGAGTCACTTGGAAGTAGGTTTTTAAGACAAATGTCAACAGAGGTTCTTCAGTAAAATCCTGCCTGGTCTTACCAATGCTAGATTTGAAAGCCCTTTCCAACCTAGCCAAATTTTTGACTCCCCATTCAGTTTTCTAATGAGATAGAACATAAAGAGGGCATTTCCTTAGCATGTCAACAAATAGGCATACAATACTAATAATAAGGGATTTAGAAATGAAACTACTAAGTACTTTCTTACTGGGCCTTCTAGAATTTGTAGAGATATTATTTGAATGCCCTGTAATTTCTCACCTTATGCTCATCAATTGTCCACACTAAGTGCTAATCTTAGCAAGCTTCTTCCATAATGTCTGCCGGACTGCTCCCTGCTATCCTTCAAGACCCAGCTTATATGTTATCACCTCCAGAAGGCAAGACTCCCTGACCTGGGCTGGATACCCTCTCATAGGATTCTTTATAGGATGCTGTACTCTTTCTCTTTCTGATAGCATTATCAGTTTATTATTTTACCTACTGAATTGAGCCATTTGAAGGAAGGGGCTGTCATTGTTATAAATGTTTCTATAACAAATTCTGACGTATTGTAGATGCACAATGATTTATTGAGTAAATAAAAAAGTGTATATATGAATTCTCCATAAACCAGAAAAGAACAAATGTCTACAAAAGCAAATGTCTTAGTAATAGTCCCTGAAGATAGGATTCAGAACTTAGATACACTATTAAAATGTAAGTGCCATAAAGGCAAAAGCTTAGTTTACTTTATCCACTATTGTTTCCTGAGCACCAGGAATAGTATCTGATATATAATAGGTACTCTGTAAGTAATGAATGACTTAATGGGGAAAAGGAACAGTCATTGGAAACAAAATCTGGAATAAACACCTATGAGGAGTCTCAAAGATGACCATAATTACAACTTGACTAGTATTTTGTAGTTCACAAAATATACTTATTTCATTTAATTCTTATTTTTATGACTTTTTTTACACATCACCTCCATTCTGCAGATGAAGAATTTGACTTGAGAGTAGCACAGCCAAGGAAACCCTGGTTCTGTGATCACGGATTGTGGGACCCTTCCAGTACCTTGAACTTTCTCAATCCATGACATTACACTGAACAGTGTCTGCACCCCCTTCCTCTCCCCCCACCCATGGTGCTGGGGATCGAACCCAGGGCCTTGTGCTTGAGAGGCAAGCACTCTACCAACTGAGTTATATCCCCAGCCCTGCACCCCTTTCTTTTTAAGGGAGCTCTTTACAGAATTAGCACAACTTTGTTTCAAAAACAAGCATTTGAAAAATCTGGCCTCAAAGTAACCAGATATAAAAACAAATTGGCATTGTTCCCTGAATAGCATAAAAGAAAAGTGTTATAATAAACCATGTCTGGGGTATAATTCCCTTCTATAAAAACAAAAGAAAATCAACAAGAAAGACCAATTGTGAGAGATTCCATTGATGGAAAAGATAGGCCTGATATGTAACTTATGGAGTAAAACTGTCAATATGTATTACTTCCGTGACAAGCAGCTGACTACTCAGAATAATCCAGAAAGTATAAATTATTAGCATGATTTAATATAAGCACTGATTATTTATAACTGTATTGTAGGTAACAATAAATAGTGATGAAAGATTGGAAAAAATTAGAAGGATTGTACTCCTATCTAGTGTATCTAGGGAAGGTCATATCAGTTCAATTTATAGATGTGCAAATAAATGACTGGAGTTGGATTTGCAATCCAACCCTAGGTCTTTTAATCTACTTAGTGATCTGCTTAAGTCATTATCTGAAATATCTACTATCTGATCATGGTAGACCGAATAACTTTCTCCCACAAGAGAGGTTCATATCTTAATCCCTGGGACAGAGGAATGTTACCATATAGGACAAAACAGGGCTTTGTGAAAGTCATTAAGTTAAGGATTTGGGGATAGATTATCTTGAATTATCTGACTGGACCTTAAATACAGTCATAGATATCCTTATGAGAGAGTCTGGAGAAATGCTTTCATCTGAGGGAGATCTGATACAGACAGAAGAGGGGAAAGTGATGTAACCATAGAATTAGACTGGAGTGATGGGTACACAAATGAAGGAATGCTCACAGCTACCAAAAGCCAGAAGAAGTGAGGAAGATTCTCCTCCTGGAGCATCTGGAGATAGGTGTCCTGGACAACACCTTGATTTTGGCCTACTGAAAATGATTTTGGAATTCTGGCCTACACAATTGTGAGAGAGTAAATTTCTGTTGTTTAAACTTCCAGGTTTGTGGGAATCCGTTACAACTATCATCAGAAACAAATGCGTGTATAGCACCAACAGGCAGTTTTGCTAAAGCATTGCCTTGATTTAGCTCAGGGAGTTTGATAGAACTAATAATGGAAAAGAACATTTTGAACTTCATCTTGGTACTAATAATTGTCTACTTGTTGCTGGATGAGGACCCTAGCTTTTATTTTTATGAAAGAATTCAAATTGGATTTGAACATTTTTAGGGTTAACATATGGAAGCAGCAAAGTGGCAAGCATGAGCAGAGAATAGTCTTCACAAGAAAGTTAAAGGACCATGCTGAGGTTTTTAGCTTGGGTAAACAGGAGCCATGGGGAGATTGTTGGAGAGATTGAGCTAGTGTAGGCAAACGTATAAATTGAGAGTTGTATTTTAAACGTATTACAGTTAGGCTCTCTGTTAGATACCTACATACTCTTGATAAGTAGGCAAATGAACATATGAATTGAAAACTCAGGTGAGAGGTCAAGGCAAAAGACAAACATTTGAAAATGATTATCTAATAAGCATAGAGCTAAAGAGACGGTAAATGTTAGAAATCTTATAATTTTTTTTTCTGGGTGTCTGATATATTGATGCTTACTTTAGTTATCAGAACCCTATTTCCACATAGTATTACTGTTCTTAGCCAATTTTGCAATAGCAACACTCTCTTCTTAAACTAAGGTTATATAAAATAAAATTGAACCACTCATGCCATTTATCTTTAAAAACTATAATACTCAGTGAAGTCATTTCTCTACACAAATCAAATGTGAAAAAATCTACCCACACTAGATAGCTTTTTCTCATTGGGGTTGATAGGGATCCAAAACATTATGTTTTTAGCAACTTTCCTTTCCTTTCCCCCAACATACTCTTTGCTAAAATAATTATAGAAATAAAAAATAGAATACCATTATAAGGATCATTTATCACACAATGAATTATATATACGCATATTTATGTGTGTATATGTATATATATTAGGAAGTTAAATATTTCTCAAAACTAAATCTTGTAACAATAACTTTCTGTGCTGAACTGCTAGGATTGTTGTAGAATTTATTGTGTAAATTAAATGATGTGTTTAAAAAATTACATGTGAATGCATTAGAAAAACTCTTTATGATATTCTTACTAAAATGACTCAAGTCTACGAGCAACCAAAGTATACTATATATAGTTATGGTAGATAAATATATTTATATAATTTTATGTTTTGAATTAAACACTTGAGACTCTGAAGTCTGTACACATAGCTCTTTTCTACAGGCCTTTGCTGGATTCTCATAAAAATGATTGGAAGTAAGGGGAAAAGCAGAGAAAGATCCTCTTAGTGGTTATAGTATATATTAAAAACTTATCCATTTTTCTGGTGCCTTCTCTCTTCTGAAGCAAAAGCTTCTTGGTAAGGAGAAGAAAACCCTTTCTCCCAAGGATCAGGCTAAGCTTCACTATTCCTGGGGAAAAGGGTAGAAACCTTTTTACCTTGTATTCAGGCACAGATACAGTGTTTCAAAAAGAGAAACAGAATTAAAGCTCATAATTCTACATTGATATCACTGGAGGAAAGGCAAGAAGTTCGCTTTCATCCAAGACCTTCCAAAGACATAAGGCAGAATTCACATGAAGATGACTGAAAAAGTGCACACCAAAGGCCCAGACACACATAGCCTAAGACTTATTCTGGAATTTTGTAATGGAGAAAAGAACTGTGCCTTCAAAACTAGCTAAGAATTGAGTAACAAGGAATGAAGGCAGCGACACAAGAGCACTAAAAAGAGCTCCTGTGTTTTTCAGATGAACTGGGCTCCCAAACACTGAGATGGAGCAGGAACACAGAAAAACCCTTAAGCATCCCTGATCTCATATAAAACACGAGGTACCAGCAACTCTCCATGGAAAGAATTTGAGCATTGCTCAAAATGCTTACAACAATGACAAAGAACTCCAACCTGGCTCAGCACCACTATTCCCCAACCTAAATGCTTGGCAAAGAAAAGATATACCCATTTCCAGGTGTGAAAGCTATTTAACTCAATCTCTCCTATTCACCTACATGTGATAGATGTCATTCAAACTACAAACCAGAGGCAGTGCCAGCTCCAGCGGGGAGTTTAGGTCCTTCGGCATCATTTTACAGCTTCCCTGGCAGAGAGAGACTATCTTCGGCTGCCTGAGTCCTCAGAGCTGAGTTCAGGTCTTCCAGCAGGGAGACAGTGCTGTGGCTCTTGGTGATAGAAGCAGTAGCCAGCTCCAGCGGGGAGTTTAGGCCCTTCGGTGCTATTTTACAGCTTCCCTGGAAGAGAGTGACCACCTACCACCGAATGAGCCCCCAGCGAGGAGCTCAGGCCTGCCTGGGCTCTCAAGCCCAGTGTCTCCATCACTGAGCACAGTTCTGTGCTCCCACCCCAACTTGGTCAGGTGCCCAGGTCCACACCCTGGCCTGGGGTCTAGCACCTTGTTGTATCTGATTGTCTATCAACACCAGGTTGCCTCTGCCCAGAAGCATTGATCATTCCCAACCTGGAGGTAGTGGGACAGCAGCTTTCTTGGGTCACTGCTTGATCAAGCACTTCTCAAACATCGGGTGAGTTACTGGAAATCTGCAGGGACACTTTAAGTCTTTACAGGGAAATTGCAATCCCTCTGATTTGCACTACTAGAGGGGAAGATATATGAGCAACATGAGAAAACACGGGAAGAAAGTGTGCAAAACAAATCTAGATGATCTATCAAGAGAACCCAAAGACAGCATGGTAGAAGGAATGACAGAAAGGGAGTTCAGAATGTTCATAATTAAAATGATCCAAGAAGACAATGATGTGACGAGATAGCAGATTCAGGCTATGAATAATCAGCTAATAGAGCAATTGCAGGAAGCAAAAAATCATTTCAATAAGGAGATAGAAGTTTTGAGAAAAAAACAAACAGAAAACCTTGAAGGAAACAAGAAAATGAAGGAAACAATAAACCAAGTTAAAAACTCAATGGAAAGCATAATTAACAGAATAGATCACTTGGAAGACAGAACCTCAGACAACGAAGACAAAATATCTTGAAAACAGTCGAACAAACAGAGAAGATGGTTAGGAATCATGAACAAAACCTCCAAGACATATGGGACATCATGAAAAGACCAAATTTAAGTATTATTGGGATTGAGGAAGGCACAGAGATACAAAC
>JAJEJO010000631.1:0-28137 GCA_020662805.1 Glaucomys volans
AGTCTTTGAATTCCTACCTCATCTCCAGCGTAGCTGTGTAGGCACAGCCAGAGTCCCCTCCCTCCAGGGCTTATGTTCTAGTCCAGGCACAAGTAGGACAGGAGGTGGTAGGACTATGAAGATGATGACTCCAGTTATGGGGACAGGGAGTGGCAGTGCTTACAGGGGAGGCTATTTGAGATAAGGGACCATTGCACAAGAAGTCTGAGAGGAGGGATCTCTTCCCACTGCTCATTTTGGTAGATGTGTACATTTTTGCCTTTCTCATTCTTTCCCTATTCATTGGGACTCCTGCTCACCTCTGCCTTTCTTTACGTAGAAGCTCATCATTGAGGAACTGCCCTGGGAAGTCTCAGGATGCTTAGTGTCTCCCTGTGAGCCTCGCTCAAATGACTTCTCTGGTGTCGGGCACTCTGTGTCTGGCATCATCCTTGGCAATGCCCAGCTTCCATCCTTGGCACTCCAGTTCTCACAAACCAGTGTGACCTGGGCATGGGTGTGCATCAAATTAATTTTTTCATGTGGAGATGTGCACAATAGACTTTGATGAGACATCCACAAAAATTTCAGTCTTCCGTTTCCCTTTATTAGCCTGAGAGGGCAGTGATTAAAATGGACTGAAATAGATTGTCTTCTTACGTTTCCACTTTCAAACCTGAATGAGTGTTAGCTTTTAGTGCTTTGGGACACATAGTTTATTGTGGAAGAAAAAAAATGAATGTGACAGCTGATGTGTGGGTTTTTGCCTTTCGGAATCCAAATAAATGTATATAGAAGTCATTTTAGGATAAGCAGGATTAAAATGATATGTGAACTAAAGTGATGTTTTAGGTAACTAATAATATGTCTCCTTCCATATCCTTTTACAAATCATGGTGTCAGATGTTGAAGTCAAAATAAAATCCTTAGAAGTCCTTCAGATATGACAGGATCATAAAATCATTTCCTTCCCAGCCTTTTTCCCTCCTCCCCAAAATAGGGTTTTTATTTCACATTCTTGCCAAAAATATTCAACTGTAACCCTGGAGTCATTTTGTGGCCCACAGAGACTGGGGAGCAAGTTTTTTCTGGCTGTGCCTACAGTGTGTGTTGGTGTGTTTCCAGTCATGCTGACATTCCACACATCACGGCATGCATCTGACCCTGCAAATGAACACCTCATTAATCAGCTAAAATACTTGAAAACTACAGTACTTGTGAACTAGAGACTCAATATTTTTAGTAGCACTTAGTCATAGTGGCGGCCTCTCTTGGAGCTTTAAAGTATGTCTGTAATTCACATCACATTTTGCTCTAATGTTGCTCTAATGTTCTAATGAGGAAGGAATTAGGTTAGGAACTCAACCCACAGTATGGTGCTTGTATATATGAGCTGAGAATTAAAGCAGCTCTTGGTATAGTAAGGTGAAATTCCTAACACCCACCTGTCAGCTGTGAAGAGGGAGGGTATGTCAAAATGTACCATGGACACTGCACACCTTACAATACAGAATAGTGCGGTGTAGAATGCATATCTGAGAGGTATAATGAACAGTGGAAAGGTGTCCATTCACATTTTCTTGCCCCCCAAAAGATAGAGAATTTGGGCTTGATATCTACTGAAGAGAACATATAAATAATCACTTATGTGAACCTTGTACTTTGAAAAAGTTAAATTTGGGCTCTGAAACTGGGCGGTCTCTGCCCCAGGACAAGTTGTCTTTGTTCCCTCACAGACTGTAGTGAAGATGGGGTGAGTCATAGGAGGAGAGCATTTGGAGTGTCTGCAGCAGGGTCTAAGTGCTTGAGAAGAGCTGGCTGCCACTCTCTGAGTACTTCCAGGACTGGAGACGCAGATATGGAACAATTGCCAAACAGCAATTTTGCAAATGGTCTTTTGCTCTTAATCCAGATTTTGACATTTGTAATTCTGACTTGCAACCTCCCCAACCACCAGTTATTCCTCCCTAACTAATGATTTTATCAGGATAACAAAATATAGAGGGAAAAAAATGGCAAAGCAAAATTAATATGATATTCAGAGTAAATGTTAATGCTCAAAACAAGAAGTATTGTTTTCCAATCCATAGAATTCTACTGAAGAAACATACTAAAAGATAACCCTTTTCAGTATGCAAAACATTATTTTTAGCACCATCGTAGTGCCCAACATTCTTGTTCAGTTTAAATTTAGAACTAGAAGATGTACTTAGAAATCAACAGCTCAGAACAACATAAAACAACAAAACCCACCTTCACATGCTTACATAGCAACCATGTGTGCTCAGTTTCTTAATTTATGCAAGTGCACAAGTATGCAGGCTCATATTCTAGAAACACTTTCGTTTTTTAACAAGATTTGAATCATACATAGTCTTCCTATGTGTTTTTGTGGGGTTTTTTTTGTTTGTTTAAACCTAAAATCTCACACACATGTCCCAGGAGAAACAATATCATGGCTTTGATGCATTTGAAATTTGGTGGTTATCAAAAGTGTCCTACCAAGTTTTAAAAATTCTTGGTAGTGTGAGTTTAATGCCTTTAATGTTTTTTCATGAAATTAAAAAGACTAGAGGAAAAAGTTTCCATTGTCACCAAAAACCTTGGTCATTTTTCCTGTGCATCACTTGGGTTGTATTGGTTTGAGGAGTGGTTTATGTTTGTTGTTGTTCTTTCTGGAAAGAGGGAGAAAATAGAAAACTCCAGACAAATTACTTGCAGTTAAAAAAAAAAAAAGCCTCTAAATATATATAACTGTCTCTTGAGCAATATGAACAAAACTATTCTAAAAGTGGAGTTTAACTACCTGCCACATAATTTGTAGGAAATTTATGTCTCACACTCAAAACAAAAGAACTGCTTTTCAAGTCAGCTTCCATATTTGCACTCTTGATTATTTGGGGTTTGATAAAACATTTGGGAAGTTGAAGTCAGTCTCATTAAGTATGTTTCTTCAGGGAGATCTAAGCTAAAGCAAAAACAGGGAAGTAACATTGTTTCAGAGTCAATTTCCAGTTGTCTTCTATTTCTAATAAGACACTATGTTCTTAGTATCTGTTTTTATCACTTTAAAAAAATGCCGCAAGAGCATCAAAATAATCCAAACCAAGTGTTTCTGGAGCTCTGTGGTGTGTCCTGGCATGCTGTGGTGGAGGGCCCACCAGACTGCAAGTCAGGAGAGCTGACCTCTGGTAGTGACTGCCCTGGTAATTTGAGAGAGAAAGAAAGAGTCAGTGTGTATGGTCATGTGTGAGAGAGACCAGGCCACCACATCTTCCTGTGTCAAATGATAGGGTTGAGTTAGATTTTAGATTTTTCTCACAGGGCTTCTCAGCAGGATTGTATGTGTGGCAGGGGAGAGAGTGGATCCTGGGGAATGAACCCAGGGGTTTTCTATCACTGAGCTGCATCCTCAGTCCTTTTGAAACAGCATCTTGCTAAGTTGCTGGAGCTGACCTTGAACTTGTGATCCTCCTACTTTAGCCTCCCAAGTATTTGGGATTAAAGGTGTATGCCACCACATCTGGCAGAATTTTTCTGTGAAAGTACCTCTTCACAAGGTTACCCATCAGTTTCAGCTGAAGAAACTTTCCCAAACACATGGGTTTCCTGCCACCACCCAGTAGGCATCCCAGGTCCAATTTCAGGGAAATGTTGGAATAAATGACCTTGGAACAGAGCGCCTTAATCTAGGGCCCATAGTTTTGTTTCTGTGCTATTGGGGATTGAACCTAGAACCTCATGCACACTAGGCTCCACCAGTGAGCCACATCCCCAGTTCATACATAGTTGTGCATTTGGACTTTTTGTGAAGACAGTGCATAATTTTCTTTAGAAACTCAGAAGGGATAGTTGACCTGCAAGACTGAAATTGCAGACCTCAGTCATCTGTTAGAGACCTTGGGGAAAAAACACTTTAATCCTGAGGGAAAAAATCTTTAATCTGCCCATCACCTTTGTAAGCTCTTCAGTTGACACTTGTTTGAAAACTCTTAAACTAATTTAAAATGGATATTAGTGAAATACAAATCTGCACTGGAAAAAGATGCAGGTGTGACAATTTCACACTGATCCAAAATATTCAGTTCATTTTGGGCTAAAGCATGGACATTAGTAATTGTCAAGAACTGAAATGACTTGGAGTTCATGAATGGTCAGTCATAAATAACAAATGTAATTGATATTGGAAGATGGCTATAGCTGTTTGTTTTTCTGAGCAGCATACTTTAGTAGAGATTTTTAAGTCTGCATTGTCCCCATCTTTATTCGTATTCACTGAATATCAACCATATGCAAAATGTGATACTGCAACCAAGAGATATGAAGATACACCTTGAATAACCTGCCATCCAGTTGGAAAGCCAGGACAGCCCCCAAAATGCGAAAGATCACCTGTGGCAACATATGTTGGGTACCAAGTACTGTGCAGATAGAAAGTGCTCAGGGTTCAGCTGCCATCCAGGTCTCTGAGGTCTGGCGGGGAGAAGAGGACTTTAGCACCATTGGGAAGAACACTGAGCATGTTTTCACCCAGCTTTAATTAATGCAGCCTGTCAGCTAGGGTTTTCTGGGTCTGGTTTGGAATGGTGTTTAATGAAATGTGGGTGTGGTGAGGGAGAATTTGATTCTTAATCCACTCTAGCATTTTATTCTAAATGAGTACCCACTTTTTGATGCAGCTGTTTGATATGTTCCCCAGAAAATATCAGAATGGGCCAGGAATGATTAAACTGCAGCTCTGACTACTTAAGTTTTCTATTTCCAATTTGAGTTGGCAGTTTATGTTGGTGACCTTCAGGCAGAGTCCTGAGAGTAGAGCATGGAAACAGAAAGGGATTGACCTTTTCCTCCGCAAAGCTACATTTCCCTGCAAAATAATACACACCAAATAGAAGATGGTCCTTCACCAAGAATCTCTGCTCTCTGTCCCTCAAATGTTTGGGCCGAAAAAGGTGAATTCATGCTGAAACCTTTGTCATGGAGAACTAGAACTATCTCAGGCTCCTTTGAATTCTTATACTTGAGGGAAATAACCTAAATAAGTTACTCACTTCCATAATGAATCAGGACTTTCAGTCCTACCTCTTCTTGACAAGTAAGTCAGACTTGCTTAAAAAACCCAGTAGGAAGGCCTCGCTGAAAAGGTGGCAACACAGCATGGTTGATCAGATAGCCACATGATTCAGAGCTATTTTCAGAAAGTACTTGGCATTATAAATAAAAATATGGATTCACATGCCAGAAAATTTACCACCTGTCAACAGAGATACTTAAAATCCATTTTCATACATATTTAATTTTCTAACAAACTTGCTGTAATCTATCAATTAATAGCTATTCTAGATGGACAGATATCATAGCCGACTGGAGAAGAGGATCTCTGTGAAACTCCCCCAGCTCCAGTTTTCACTGGGTCAGGATTTTGTTTGCTTGCTTGCTTTTAATGTTCTTAAAGTTCAGGACAGTGTACAGTAAATTGTTCATTATGGGTAGCCCACTCCCCTCTTCACTAACTCCCCAGTTGTGACTTTGGAAATAGCTGTTACCTAGTGGGAATCTTGAGCATCCAGGCCAGAGGGTCAGAATTCTGAGGGTGTTTGTAATTAGTTCTTTAGTTTTATTGCTGTTTGGGGGATAGCAGTCACCCTTCACCAGGGTCTTCCACCATCAGTGGTCCATGTTTGTTAATTTAACAACCACCAATTCCTAAAAATTCACATGGGTCCAAGTTCATGAGTTGAGGCCAGAGGGGAGTCTGCACTCTTGGTTTTCAGCAGGCATATTTTATTATGGTCAATTTAATTCACTGGTTCTTAATCCTGACTGCATGACAGAATCACATGGGGAATGGTTAAGAATACTGATGCCTGGACCACCTGCAGATATTGCATTGTATCTGGGCTATTAAAAAGCCCCACTCCCAGTTTAGGAGATCCCAAGAGGCAGCCAGGTTGGGACTGCTGGATTTTTTTGGTTGGCCACTTCATGTCTGGCTTTCCTGGCTGCACCTGTCCTTCACTTTGCTTGATCTTGGCAGTCATTTGCCATGCTGCATAGATGTCCTCCTATATGGTGCAGTGAGTTCTCATCAAGCTCAGAGAACTGGGTAAGGGCCACTCAAGTCCACCAGAGTGTGAACACCATCTGAAAAGATGATCTGACAGTTCAGGTAGCAGATTCCCTTGACTTGACAAATGAGAAGTAGCTCGATGTTGAATGACTTTCTTGCCTTAACCTGTGAATATTGACAGAATCTCCTTCAGTTGAATTCATGGGCACTTGTGAAAGGCCTCCTATTGTCAAGCACTGTCTCAGGCACTGGAGAGGACAGATAAAAATGCAGTGTGAAGGGGATACACATGAAGCCAAGAAACAGAGGGCTGAGCTTATTTTAGTCTGGACATTAGGTGCTATAGGGCAATGTTGGAAGGAAAAAAAAGATCTCTCTGGAATCATATCCTAGAAAAATGACTATAGAGGAAATAGATTTTTGGCCAGGCCATGAAAAGAGCATGGGTAGAACTTAACTGGTGAAGTGTGCTGAAATCCAGGCCTCATGATGAGTCTGCTTAGGAAAGAGCCCTGGGCACATGTGGGGTCGGAGTGGTTGAGCAATGCAGATGCATCCTGCACTGGCAGATGCAGGTACCTAGGTTCATCACAAAGGAACTGCAAGGCCCACAAGAGGGGTTGGGCCATGATTGTAGAAGCTTTAAGAAGTCCCAATTTACAAAACTAAGTCATGGTGAGAGAAATTAGGGCATTTGGTAGCCTGGGTGAAGAGATTATCTGCAAGCAGTTAATGGGGGGTTTACTGGGTTGTTAGGAATGTTTTGTATCTTACATGGCTATATAAGCAGGTATGTTTACAAAACTCTGCTTAAACTTTGTTTTATATAAACTGTACCACCGAAACAAAATAAATATATACAAATAAAATAAATATATACAAATAAATGTATGTATACACACACATACACACACACGCACACGCACACATGCATTTAGGCGTGTGTGTTGTCATTATTACAGTGCTGGGGATCAAATCCAGAGCCTTACACATGCAGGCAAATGCTCTATCACTGAACTGTGTTCCCAGCCCCTAATTTTAAAATATTTTTAAAGCCATGTTTAAATAGAAAGAAAAACCTGTGGATTAAAAGACTTAAAATCCATAGCAACCAATGGAAATATATTACTGGAATTCCCCTTCAAAAGTTATTGTTTAATGAGACCATTGAAGAAATGTGAATACTGACTGGAAATATGATCATGTGGAATTCATTTTTAGGTTGAATAGTTTTAGCATTTATAGTTTGTGTTTAAAGAGTTAATTTTTATGGATATATAATAAAATATTTACAAATAAAAATGGTAGGATCTCTAGCTTTCAGAATAATCCAGTGTGAGTGGACAGAGGTGAATGAGATGAAACCAGATGTCTCCACCATTGTTGAAACTAGAAATGGATACAAAGGAGTTTATTATACAGTCACACACTAGATAACAATGTTTTGGTCAACCACAGACTATGTGTGATGGTAGCCCCATGAGAGTATACCACTAGTGACATCAGAGCCCTCCCTATGATGTTCACACACTACCTAAGGACATTTCTCAGGATGTGTCCCCATTGTTAAGTGACTATACTACTGCTTGCTTTTGTGTATGTTTAAGATTTCAATGATAGTAAAAATATGTGTGTTTGCGTTTAAAATGATGGTTGGTTTTTGACTAGGAAAATACTTAACGAGAGTGTTTTTCTACAAGGAGTGTTCTGGCACTCAGGGATGAACTGGTGAGACCTTTTGGAGGGTATGCAGAAGTTTCAAAGTAATGGTTAGTGGAGTTGGAGGAGGAGATGAAGATAAATACCCAGCTCTTAAGTCAGTCAGAGCAGGTGGGACATTTCATATTTGCAGTTAGGACATCAGGTCATGGGGCAGTATCTTGGAGGGCTGTGAGCAGTATTGCACCTGTGTTTGAAGTGCAGGTGGATTCGTGAAAGAATCACCTAGGAAGCCCCATGCTTGCACAGCTAGAGAAGGCAGCATTGTGCTGCTGATGAATGGACAAAGAACTCTTTACAGAGTTAGGAAAGGTGAGGTCTAGTGCAGTTCTGTGGCCTCCGGCAAGTCACCAAACCCTTCAGAATTCTTAGCTAGAGGTACACGTTTGTAATACCAGTCATTTAGGAGGCTACAGGAGGACCTTAAGTTTGAGGCCAGTCTGAGCAACTTATTGAGAACCTCTTGATAAATAGCTCAGTGATAAATGCCCCTCAGTTCAATCCCCAGGACTGCAAATAGTAATTCTCATAGCTGGTAATGAGAATTAAGATTTAAATTATCTATTATAATATAGACTTCATTGTGACTATTTTGCCCCTACTGTCATTATTTTAAATTAGTTTCAGGCCAGGTGTGCCTGTAATCCTAGCAATCTGGGAGGCTGAGACAGGAGGATAGCAAGTTGAAGGCTAACCTCAGCAATTTAGTGAGACCCTGCCTCAAAATTAAAATGTTTAAAGAACTGGGTATGTAGCTCAGTGGTTAAGTGCCCCTGGGTTCAAGCCCCAGTATCAAAAATATATATTAGCCAGTAGTTTTCAAATTGGGCCGCCCGTATTAACAACTCTTGTGGGTGGGAATGTCAAAAATGTCCATTGCTGGGCCTCCATCCCACAGCCAGAGTGACTTCCTGGTAGCAAGTGCCTGGGAATCTGCACTTACATATCCCAGGGGGTTGTTATAAATCATTTAATAAAACAGTTTTGGGGTTTCTCATGAGTTCTTTTTAAAACTGCCCAAAATATAGTGATACAATTGCAATTTTGAAGGTTGAAAAAGAAAACAGTGACAATCTTATCACCTGACATTACTGTAAGCAAATGTAAATGTTTTGTTTGTATTCATACCTTGTTTATAAGGTATAAGTCATCAAATAACATACAATAAAATATAACAAATTGTAGTTCTTTGACTTTAAAAAAGCAGTATCAAAGGGGCGTAGCTGTGTAGTATGTGCAAGATCTGGGTCTATCCCCAGCACAAAAAGAAAAAGTAAACAGGTTTTTTTGTATATCCTTTCATATTTCTAATATAAATTAAATTTACTAAATATTTCTCCATACTACTTTATAACCTGTTAAAAATACAGTCAGATATCTTTGTTAACAAATGTCTTCCTACATCAACATATTTAATGGCTGCATAGAATTCCTCTGTATAAAGTGCCGGAGCTTATTCATTAGTTTCTTATGGGTAGTATGTGATGTCTGCTTCCCTACTATATTGAGCAGGGAAGCAGTAGCCATCCTGCCATCTTCTATGTCTTTTTTTTTTTTTTTTAACATCCTGTGGATAAATTTTTAGAAATCAAATTACCTAGTCAAAGAATTATTTTTGAAAGTGATTTCAAGCTTAGTTAATCCATATTCATTATAGAAAAAGGGGTAAATACCATATGTCACCAAAGCTGTTTTCATTTTGGTAGTCTTCTAGATAACTTTTATATACTTGTCCATATGTATATTTAAATAGGATCATACAATACATGGAACTTTGCTTTTGTAATTTAATCATATATTGAAAACATCTTTCCATGTCAGCCACTCTGAAAATTCTGATATACCCATAATTACAAAATATTTTTCTGCTTCAGTCAGTGAATAAATATGAAGTTTCCTACATGTGCAGAAGCACTCTGGTAGATGTGATGAGAGAAATAAAATTGGTCAGAACTATTTCATGCCCTCAAAACATTTAAGTTCAGAAGGAAATCTAAGATAGTCACAAGAACCATCTTGTATCTGGTGTATATGGGTCCCAGAAAGGGTTTGGGAGATGGCTATGAGAGCTCAGAGAAAGGAGAGCTGTTTTCACTGAGGGAGATCAGGGAGGGCCCTGAAGAGGGCATAATGAGAGGGGCTGGCCATGTGGAGGTGGGAGGAAGGCTTTCCAGGTAGAAGAGAGTAAGCTATGGCAGCCATCAGGAGGTGAGAGATCCCCACTGTCTAGACAGTGGTGGGAATGAGGGTGCCAGGTTATAGGTAGTTTAGAATATCTGGCTAGGATCCCAGCAACTCAGGAGGCTGAGGCAGGAGGATGGCAAGTTTGGGGCCAGCATCAGCCATTTAGCAAACGCCCTAAGCAACTTAGTGAGAACCTGTCTCAAAAGAACCAGGATGTGACTCAGTGGTAAAGTGCCTCTAGGTTTAATCCCCAGTACCAAAATAAATAAATAAATAAATAAATGTATGTATGTATACATACACATATATAAATATATATGTATATACGTGTATAAATATATATATAAATATACATGTATGCACATGTATATTTATATATAAGTAAAATTATATAAATTTGCATATTTGTCTAGGTAATGTAGACTACACTTTTTTGCAAAGGAGGTGCTTCTTAGGTTGTGTCAGGTTTTGTTTTGGCTGGAGTAACGATGGCGTTAGAGCTGGGTTGGGTTCTCCTCTGTAGCAGTGTGCCCCAGGAACAGCAGCACTGGAAGGGCCAGCAGGATGCTACTGCTCTAGTCACCCAGAAGCAAGGATGGCAGCAGCCAGAGCAGAGAGAAGAGAGAAGATGCTGTGGGTCTACAGTAACCTACCTCAGCATATCCAGAAGTGATAATAAGGGAAAGATCAAGGGTCCCAGAAGGACTTAGAGGTTTGAGTTTAAGTGACTTAGGTAGTATTCCCATTTACTCTAAAAGAAAACACAGCAGGGAAACACTTTAAAAAGTCTGAATTGCAAGAACCTTTTTAAACAAAAAATTTTAAAGTCCCTTTTATCCAGTCCCAGCATTACACACTCTATATCCTTCTCTTCCCTGACAGGAAATAATTTGGATTATACCTGTAAGTGTGGAGGCCTTCAGTCAGGAGGGCTGTTAAACACACAGACATCCTGGCCTGTGCAAGAACTGGGGACCACAGAAGGAAAGCCTAGGAGTAGCCAGGATGGCTTCCCCTCCCAGGAAAGTGCACCAGCCCTGGTGAACCTGACAGATGACCAGATAGCCTCAGGCCTGTATGGTAAGTCTTCTCACAGGCCTTGACATCAGGGCTCTAGGGACAGTCAGCATTCCAACTGAATGACACTCTGCCTTACTTATAAGGTGACCTGGAAGAAAGATTATATCAATGTTTGGAAAGAAGGCCTGGTCTTTAAGATTATAAAAAAAAAAAAAAAAAATGGATAAGTGGATAATGCCAATTGTCACTGGTTTAGTGATGTCTCAAAGTACTAATAGTTTTTTCCCCCATTTAAAGGATGTTATTAATGGAACTTTGAATTAGTTTCTTTGCATGCACATACATTTCCAGTGGACTTTGTGCAAATTCCCATGGACGCATGCTAATATCTACATTCACATGAAATTTTAAGAAAAGGATTTTGTAGGAAGATTACCTACTCTTTTAACTTGTAGGAGTTATGTTTATTCTGATCACCTTGATTCACTTTTTCATAGTATGTACAAATAATGAAAATACGCTGAAGTCCATCATGAAGAAGAAAGATGGGAACAAAGATTCCAATGGTGCAAAAAAGAATCTTCAGTTCGTTGGCATTAACGGAGGGTAAGGAAAGATAGCGGTCCTATAGCTTGGCATCATCTATGTCTGTCTCCTTTGCCTCCTGCCTGTTTAAGTCCCATTTCAAGGTGCCTAGTCTGGGATGCTGCCACATCTTGGTGATGGAAGATTCCCTCCTCAGAAAGGTGCATTTGGGCTTCTCTTCTCCCTTCCTCTTGCTTTCTTTAAGGATGTGTCACTCTCTTAAGGACACCTGATGAAGCTGAACAATTGACATCTCATCTCTTATCTGAAAAAAATGGTCTTCAACCAAAAGCAGCAGGCAGCAAGTTTGCTGCATTGTGTTGGACAACTAGTACTTACCTGTGCTAGAACTCAGAAAGGAGCAGAAAGAGGTGGAGAGCATCACTCCATGACCCAGTGACTGTCATCCACTCCTTCAGCATGGGTTGCATTTTGCTTAGTAACCCATGTTCATGAGCAAAACCATGGGGCCTTTCACCTGAAGAGTAACCTCTTCAGAGTAGCCATGCCATCAGTTCTTTGCTTTCTAAATAGAATGTTTATTAGTTGCTTGTTCCTTTTCTTACATTTGGCTCAGGTAAATAGTTAAGGTTCTTTATCTTCCTACAATTGAATCAAAACAATTGGCTGATAGACCAACAAGAAAGCAATAGTGTAGAGTTAATATTTATACGAAAGTGAGCCACCAGGGTTGACATAATGGTACCTGTTTCCCAAATCTTCTAAGTTTTATTGGGCAATATGTCCCAGGAAATTTTGGAGGACATGCATCAGAAGACTATTGATCACTTATGTGATCTATTCACTTTGACACTTGGAGACTGAAAGGGGCAAAATAGGAAGAATGGAGAAGATAATGAGCAACTGCAGACCTTGATTTATACTAAGCTAGAAGTCCCATGTTGCTCTTTTAACAAGTAATATATGATACCACTTGGCAACCCAAGTTGCCCTTTTAAGACAGAACCCATTCAGAACCCACCAGGCATTCATACAACCTTCCTTTGAACTTCTAAGCACAGGGTCTAAAACACCACTGGTGAAATTTCTGCAGCAAATCAGCAGGTTTGCCCTCATAGAAATTTCTGTCACTGGGTCTTTATGGGCACACCTTGCATCTCCTGAAATCCCAATTGCCACCTAGGTATGAAACAACTTCAAGTGATGATTCCAGCTCAGATGAAAGCTCTTCTTCCGAGTCAGATGACGAGTGTGATGTCATTGAGTATCCTCCTGAAGAAGAGGAGGAGGAAGAGGAAGATGAAGACACTCGGGGAATGACAGAAAGGCACCATGCTGTTAATATTGAAGGTTTCAAGTCTACCAAGGTGGACGATGAAATGCAGGTTCAAGAATGTGAACCTGAGAAGGTGGAAATCAGAGAGAGGTGTGGTACATTCCCCTCCCCTTTCCTCTCCCATGTTAAGAGTATTTTGGCAATAGAATTGGCCAATTCACATTTTGCGATTGTATGAATTTGTTTGATCTATTCCTTAGAATATGTACACCTGGTCAAGATGCTAATAAAACAAGTGCAGTATATGGTAGCTCCTAGATCCCTTAGGAAAGCAAAGAGAATAGTTTGATAGCTCGTCTCCTTTGTACTTGGAACTCTTTGCTATCTAATTGTACACATGGAACCATTACCCACTATAGCTTCCATTGTTTGAACACCACATTTAAAGACAGATATGAAATTTTTGATGACTAGCACACTTTACAGTTTTATTTTGTCTTTAGTCATTTATCTTGATGCACGTATCAGTACTGTTATTATAGGATCATTGTGTGCATGAGGATCATGTACTTGGCCTCAACCAAATATCCTGTGTACTGTAAAGATGATAAGTATCTGTTGCACAGCTCTTTGATCATTACTGCTTATTGAGTGATCAGGAACACAACAATGGATTTGGTAATATCATAAATAGCAGCTGAAATATCTACCACTCTGGTTGGCTCAAACATGTACCTAAAAATTTAGTAAGTTTTAAAGACTATTAGTAAATATGGATTTAATGCTCATAAAACAGGAGAGAATAGAGAAGATGGAAACTTCAGTATGGTTTTTCTTTCTGTGAAATATAAATAGAACATTTCAGAAAATTTTAATTTGAAAATGACAGTTAACTACATTAACACAAGGTAAGTGCTTCTAGTTTATATTTCCAAGTGTTTTCAAATGGTTTGAAATGTCATCTGGTTTTTAAAAACAACTTTGTTGAGATATAATTTGTTTACCATTGTCATCTGATGTTTAAATTTTCATACAGTTGAACAAACAATTCTGAGTTAACAGAGGTGTGACTTACTCGTTAGCATTTTGTATGTGTGGTAATTTAGGCTCTCTCAAGCCTTTAAGAATAAAAATATCCCAAATTGTTACTCCATAACGTCATGAAGACCCAACTGGTCTCCTGAAAGCTACCCCCATGAAAAGACCTTGAACTCTGGCTAGAGATGTTGGCTCTGTATGGTGACATCAATCTCAGATGCCTAGAGGTACCTTGAATCATCACAACCCACCTGGGTTGGCTCAGGGCCACTTGTCTTTTAAAGGGTTATTGGGTTTAAGATAAAAATGACTTTCCCTTTCTGGTCATTCCTGAGCTATCTTTATTTCCCCCCCTTTTAGGTATGAATTGAGTGAAAAGATGTTGTCTGCATGCAACTTATTAAAAAATAACATAAATGATCCCAAAGCTTTGACCAGCAAAGATATGGTGAGTCTGACCAACATGTACTGTCCTCAGTCTGTACAGTGTCAAAGTGGCACTGCTGCCAGGGCTATCGGCAGCCTGCCCTAGAGCTGCCTTTATTTTGTATTTTTTAACTTTTTATTTTATTTGTTCTAATTAGTTGCAACCCAGAGCCGCTTTTGGATACAGGCTTCTCCCTGAACTATTTCTAGCAGAAGTGAGCATTGTGCTGCCCAGCTCCCAGGAGCACAGTTTCTTGAGGCCCAACTTTGGATATTCTCTACCCACCCTGTACTTTCTTGGGGTGGAGGCATCTGTGAAGCACAGACTTGCAGATAGAAGGGAGGACTAATTGCAGGCAATCATCTTTATGCTTGTTTCCTTTGTTCACAGAACCTTCTGATGGGAGGAACAGCATCCCAGAATTATTTTTAAGTTAGCATAGTTTATTTTTTTTTTTTTAAAGGAAACCTATCTGGGCTGAGGTTAGCATTACTTTCAGCTATGAAACTACATATTATGTTCTGATGTGGAATGTAGACTGCCACTATTTTAAAAAAATGTGCATTTTCATTTCAGCTTGATTCAGAAGCAGAGAGGTTGTGGTTGCCTTAGTGATTATGAATGACACAACATAGGACACAAAAGCATTTCTGTGACAATGGTTAGGATGATACTATTACCAAACATGTCACCATTTCATGCATTATATAGCTATATAGTCTGGCTATATAGCCTCCTTCATAGGCCAGAATCACACTCCAGTTGACAGCTCCATCTTCAATGCATTGAGAAAATGTGGCTTCAGATAATAATGTACATCTGAAATATTACTGATGTTTAATGCTAAATAATGTAAAGCAGCAGCTGGTGAAAAAGCTGACTTTTACAAGGCTTTCGGGTAGGAAATCAATATTGGAAGGGACCTAAAAGAATTATCTAATCCTAGATAGTTTTTCTCTTACATGACAAACATAATTGGAATGCTGTATTTCCATCACACTGTTCAAAATCAGCAGTGGCTGCTGCACCTGCCTATGAGGGTGCTTTACTCTAGTCCAGCCCCCCTTCACTGAGACCCTGAAGATTGACATATCTGGAGCAGCAGCTACTGGATTAGATTAGTAGTGCTGGGACTAAATCAGATATATATTAACTTCAGGTATGTTTTGCTTATTCTAATTAAATCATATTGCCTTATATGGCACTTTTTTAAAGAATTTAAGGTGTCTCATATTTATTTATATTGCTATATAAATGTGAATTCATCAGAGCCAGCTAAGCCTTTGTCTGGTTAGTGGGTTAAAAAGGAACGTGGCAGTGACATTCAGAAGGAAATACATAAAATTCCCAAAGGGTTACATAGAATTTCATGTTGAAACTCATCTGTGCAAAGTCAGCATGAGACCATGCCTCAGTCAGACAGTAAAACCATGAAATGTCACTACGCGTCAATATATCCCACCAGATTTAGCCTGAATTTAAAATGGATGCTTTGGGGCCCCAGATTTTATAGTCATAACAGTTTTACTGTTAGAGTGCGAGGTTGTATGCTATATGAAGTACTTCACATTTCTGCATCTCCCAAATTGCTGAACATGGTGTCAGAGACTGTGATCCATACACTTTGAATTTTCATTCACTGGAAGTGTTACTATTGGGCTGTGTGAAGTTGTGGACATGTGAGTGATCACAATCCTGTCAGGACACTAGTTATTTAGCAGCAATAAATTTAGGACAGCCAAAGGACATAATACCCCTTTCTGAGTGATGAGTTCAAAGAAATAGAAATTTGAATGTTATAGATTTGCAGAAAAGGAATATTTATTTTTTTTACTGACCAGGACCCCCCCCCCCCTTTTTTTTTTTTTTCTAAACCCACAAGTGCTCTACACCTGAGCTACATCTTTTCCTCATTTTAATTTTTTTGATACAGGTTCTTGCTATGTCCATTCCCCAGGCTAACCTTGAATTTATCATCCTCCTAAATTGCTGGGATTACAGGCAGGTGCCACCATGCCCAACAAGGACCCTTTCTGAGTGATCTAAAATATGAATAAGTTGAAACTAAATAACCAGAAGCAGGGATATAGAGAGATGGACACTTTCTAATCTCAGCCCCACCTGTTCAGTAGCAAGAGGACTTCCTGGGTGCTAGTGCTTTTGACCTAGGCTTTCCATCTTTGATTTTTTTTTTTTTTTTTAAGTATTAACAGAGCAGAGATGAGTGGTAAACTCAAAGGCCCATGGAAGTATCTTCATCACAGCACTGGCTACACTGAGCTTCTTGCAGCTCAGGTTGAATGTGAGCCCCACAGTTGTATGTCATAGTCTAAGGTCATCCCAGGCAATTGATCCTAATGAAAAACAAAATGTCTTCCAAACTTTTATGTTCTTTCTTAACAAAATGACTGAACATTTGCATTTAGGATTGGAGTCAAAATTGGTTGGCTGCACTCTCTGTATTGAGCTCCCAGCCTAGTGCTAGGGAGGAGCTGCAGCAGTTGGAGTTGGTCTGGCCTAGAAGGAAACAGGGTAATTATAAGTGGGCTAATTAATTTCTTCCTGATTTCTTTTAAAATCATTTGCAAGGCCAGCATAATTCCATAATATTAGCTCATAAATAAGGCTAGGCCTAAGTACTTTATCCTAATCACAAACACTGTCAAGAGAAGATATCCCCAGTTTCAGCCAAAGAAACAGATGCAGAGTAAGTAACTTCCCCAGGGTTATTTGGGACTCTGCAACTCATGAAGGAACCCAGAGGAAGGAGGGTCTTGCTCTAGCCCCATTGCTCTTTTATGGAAATTAGAATGTAATACTGTGTACAGTTTACAATCTGGAGGAATGTTCCAGTCTGGCATTCAAGGGACTCTGTTTTGTGAGCTGATTCTAGTTGCATACACTTTGACTATAAAAGGCTGGTTACTTGGCTCTCAGCTACATCTCAGAAAAGCCTATAAATAGAACTAATGGCAGCTTGGTGTGTTGGCAGAGGTTCTGTCTGAACACCCTCCAGCATGAGTGGTTCCGGGTGTCCAGTCAGAAGTCAGCCGTGCCAGCCATGGTGGGGGACTACATAGCTGCATTTGAGGCCATCTCCCCAGATGTGCTCCGCTACATCATCAACATGGCTGATGGCAATGGCAACACAGCCCTCCACTACAGCGTGTCCCACTCCAACTTCGAGATCGTCAAGCTGCTGCTGGACGCAGGTACCATGGCCACCCCTCTCTTTCCTCTCATGGCACTCTGGTTGTGACTCAAAGGAGCAGGTTGATTTACTGCTGGATTCTTTAACCATCCCAAGATCCTTTGTTTTTCCATGTGTTGGGACAAGAGTGTTGTCGAGTCATGCAGGGGAAGGTAAAGGTTTAAACAAAATCAGACAACACAGATTCCAGATCTATTTTGGCTGCAGGTCAGCAACGTTCAGGTGAGGTGTATCCCTAGTAATAAATGACTCACCTTCATGCCTGCGCTGAATCATGCAGGCTAGGTGGTTTCCTCTCAAGAGACAGGCTGTTGCTCACAGGCCCAGAGTCAGAACTCTTGTGCCTGTGAACCACTTAGGTTTGCCTTACACACTGACCACTATCTAGTGGCCATGTAGAAGTGAGTGGGTATTCAAGACGGGGACCAAGCAAAGACACAGTGCAATCAGTGTACCCCAAATATACTATTGAGGAATCAGCATAAATCAAAGGGTTACTCTTCTATCTGAACCATCTTAATAGGAATAGTGGAAAATTATTTGCCACTCCAGAATACAACCCATAGATGCATTCAATGTGAAGTGAGAGCTATACTTGAGAAATAGATTGACTTTTTAAGCAGTATATTTCAGTGGTCCATAAAGTCCCAGAATAACTGATTTCAGTTTAATTAATGGACATAACGTCAACACCTGATTTAGAATATATAATAAAACAGTCCCATTTTTCTTTGTCTCTTGTCTAGTGGCCTGATATTTTCTGCTGTCTGGGGAATGTTAGACTAATGCAGAAAAGAAATCCAAGCAGATTTTATCTCCTTCCCCTTAAGTTGGCTTATTCCCTATTTTGGGTCCCATATTAGGGAAGAACTGCTTCTAGCTGACAGGAAGGAATTTCAGGCCTCTCTTTAGTCTTTCCAGACTATAAACAGCTAGTGATAATGTCAGCCCCCATTAAAATAGTAATGGACAATATCCAGGGAAGCTGGAAAGGATTACTTCAGGATTACTCCAGAAAGATACAATTTTATATACCTTTGAAATGTTGAAGTAGAAAGATGTTGGCAGATGAAATGATTTTAATTCTGTGGTTGAGTCACTTTTTATCACTTTTAGTTTTTGCTGCTCATCATTATGGACTGAGATTCTAGCTCCAAATAGTGTGACCATGGGATGCTTGAGATCCTGGGGACCCTCAAGAACACACATGCTCTGCTAGCTCCTCTTTTTCCTTCTCTTTTTCCACATAAGAAAGACTTTTGTAAATGCCATTATGTCTGTATACACTTGATTGGGACCTGGAGGCAAGTTCCTGGTACTGTCTCTTCTTGCCCCTTTATGATAGAACTATACTGGACATTTGATCATACACAAAAGCTGCTTTCCAACACTCACCATCATCTTGTCATTTGAACAGGACATGCTAAAGGAACTTTTAAGTGCCTGGGGAGTAATTTAGAAATGTTTCTATATATCAGGTCTTAGTGCCTGCATTGTTATTGCTCTCAGACTAACAGTACCAGAGTTTGGTAATTAAAGCTCTGTGCTTAGGCACCTGTAAGAACAGTAGTAAATTGTGGACTACAGAGCCGAGTAGCATGTTCAGTGCTCTATGCTCAACCTTTGCAAACCCTCAGTTCTCTCTCTCTGCATCCTTCCCTTGAGTTCCTAAATGTCTAGATCCCACACTAGCGCTTCGTACCAGAGCAACCATTACTCAAAACCATCTCAGATAGACCTGTGGACTGTTGAAGTTCAATCACAGTTGCATGCAAGGTGTTCCATAGCAGCTCACTGTCATTTCTGTTGCTGCAGGCCTTGTGAGATGGTAAACATTTTTTTGTTTGGCATAAAAACATCTCGTTTCCTTGTGAGTCACTTAGTCTCTGAGCACTCAGTGCCCTTTCCCCAGGTTCTTTTAGATAGCATTCCTTCAGTTCTCATGGACATCTGCTGTTAGGAGATGGCTTCTCCCTAAAAGAGGCTCATTTCTTGCAGACGTGTGTAATGTGGATCACCAGAACAAGGCAGGGTACACTCCCATCATGCTGGCAGCACTTGCAGCCGTGGAAGCAGAGAAAGACATGCAGGTTGTGGAAGAACTCTTTGGCTGCGGGGACGTGAATGCCAAGGCCAGTCAGGTCAGTGCACTTGCTTGTTAGTGGCTGCTCAAACTGGCCTCAGCAGATCTGTTGTGTCCCATTTCCAGCTCTGAATCGTTGCTGACCAAATACCCCAATGACACATAGGCTTCACTTTCACACTGGAAACCTCTCTCTCCTTTGCCTGACCTTCCCTATCTGCAGAGTTTGCACAGAAACTGCAAGCCTGACTTCTTAAATGACTGGAAGTCCTTATCATATACCCAGGACATACTCATTCCTAACTGTCTTCGTGTCAGGTTAGAGTCCCAAGTTCAGGTGTGTTCACAGCTTGACTTTTTTTTGGGGGGGGGGGGGAGTGCTGGGGATTGAACTCAGGGCCTTGTGCTTGCAAGGCAAGCACTCTACCAACTGAGCTATATCCCCAGCCCTCACAGCTTGACTTTTAAACATTGCCTGAACTTTCCAGCTATACTGAGAGAGCTACAGTGAAAAATTGACTCCTTACTTTGACCTCCTTGCAAGTTATCTCCTAACTTGCAAGAAGCTAGTTTGTCCATGCCCACCACCTTGCCCTAAGTAATTGCATGCACAATTCTTTGTCATCACGCTGTTCTTGTCCCCTTCCCCACAGGCCACCTCCCTGGCAGTTCATTCTACACTTCTGAACTCCACTGTCATTTCTCCCCTCAGGCAGGGCAGACTGCCCTTATGCTGGCAGTCAGTCATGGGCGGATAGACATGGTGAGGGGCCTGCTGGCCTGTGGAGCTGACGT
Source organism: Glaucomys volans (assembly GCA_020662805.1). NCBI lineage: Eukaryota > Metazoa > Chordata > Mammalia > Rodentia > Sciuridae > Glaucomys > Glaucomys volans. The sequence continues at coordinate 20,349 of JAJEJO010000631.1, forward strand.
CAACATTCAGGATGATGAGGGCTCCACAGCCCTGATGTGTGCCAGCGAACATGGACACGTGGAGATCGTCAAGCTGCTGCTAGCCCAGCCCGGGTGTAACGGCCACTTGGAGGACAACGTAAGCTATCTCCACTGGGTCAGAGACACACCCATCTCTGCTTTCCTCATGGATAAGTGTTGGCATCCAGGCCCCCTCCCTTTATAGCTCAGCTTGGCAACTGTGTGCAGACTAATGCTCCCATTAACTAAAGTGAAGGGCAGAAAGACAAATAGGCCTCACCCCAAAATTCATAAAAGGTGATTTATAGGCATGTATGAAGACCAGTATGCTAAAGGAAAATAAATTCCATCTAAGCAACTTCTGAGGAGGCCATCTAGAAAGGAGATTCTTAGTAGAAACTGGGCCATTTGTGACTGAAGCCAGTTCCTTTTCCCTTGAGCAAAACACTTTCCTTACCCAAATGAAGTACAGACAGGTGATATACGATGGCCCATCAAAATGAGTAACTTAAGATATCTCCTAAGATCTGGCTGCTTTGCACATTTTCCCACTTCTGCTCAATCTGATCCCATTGTCTTCAATCTCATCCCATTCTCAAGTTGTTCCTGTGCCCACATAACCCCTAACTGAAAACCTTGTAAGGCAAGGGGATGCTTCTAGGTTCTCCAGTCCCAAGGGGAAGAGCACTATAGAAGGCACTTAACTAGCCTGTAGGCAGTAAAACAGGCCGTGCGTCAGAGGTTTGAACCAGAGCTTGCTTTCACGCAGAACTCCAAAAAGCTAAGAGGGGAAAACATCCTCCTTTGCAATAAATTTCAAATCCCACTGGGCTCAAGCCAACACCATTTTGCTTAGCCAGGAGAACAAACCAGTAGGGGCTTTTTACTGCTATGAGGACTGAGCAGCTTCTGCTCCCTTGCTACCTCCACCAGAGAACACTCAGAGCTACCAAGTACCCTCAGTCCCCCTCAGGGGACCAAGTTGCCAACTTCCCTTTCCTCAAGACTGTGTCACATGTGTTTCATTTTGTTTGTTGACTTTTAACTTTCTGCAAAGAGCAGCTTATAGATCAGAAATAAGATTCCATAGAGCCACAGGGAATTCCAAAAATTCTGGCCACCACCATCAGTTGCCCATTTCCTTATCCATAACTGAGTAGAATATCCAGCTGGCCTCCCGAAGAAATGCAGGTCGCAGAAGTCACAGTGTGGTAGGAAACAACCCTGATTCTAAACCACGTAAAATTGTTTCCTGCTGCTCATGACCAGAACCAAGTCTTTTAATTCAAGACTAGACAGAAAAACTGTGTTGCTCTCTGCCTTGGTGCTCCATCTAAATCTCTGCGATTTAATGGAAATCAAGGTATTAACTGAATTTTTTTTTGCCATGTGTACTTGTTTCCCTTGGTACTTCCATAAAATAGGTACATGTATCTTAAGGATTCACAAGTCCACAGGGTTGAATGCTTGCTTACACATGGATGAGATATGCAGCATTCTGTAGAGGTAGTCAGGATTTTAGATTCACAGCTCCCTCCTCCAGAAGAAAGTTTAGAAAATGGCCAGATACTCTATGGTACTTGGATGGTCATTTGTAATTTTAAGAAAAGAAACTTTAAACCAGTGTGGACCCCCATCTGTCCTACTGCCCTCTTCTGGTAGGCAGAATGATTGACTAGGAGTTCTTCACAGAGGTATACAGGCCTCTGTGCTGAACACTGATAGAGACAAAGCCAGTGGGATGAGTCTGCTCATGACTGAGGTCTTGAAGTAGCCTCATTCATCTTCACATCCTTGGGCCTCAACACTTAGCCAACCATGCTCTAAAGAACTGAACAATGGCTAAGGATGGGGATCTCACCAATTGCTGGAGTATACGGTGGTAACTTTTGGCTGTCTGAAGGTTTAAGAAATCCAACCTGCCTGCTTTTTTACCTTTCATCCTCAGGACGGCAGCACTGCACTCTCCATAGCCCTGGAAGCAGGACACAAAGACATCGCAGTTCTTCTGTACGCCCATGTCAATTTCGCAAAAGCCCAGTCTCCGGTTAGTGTCGTGCATTTGGAAATAGGCTGAAATCCACAGACTAGCAGGCCCCCTTTCCCCAGGAGTTAAAAGGGGACGTGGGTTTTATGTTAAGAATTCATTTCTAGCTGGGTACGATGGCACTCACCTCTAATCCTAGCAACTCGGGAGGCTGAGGTAGGAGGATTGAGAGTTCAAAGCCAGCCTCAGCAGATTAATGAGGCACTTAGCAACTTAGCAAGACCCTGTCTCTAAATAAAACATAAAAAAAGACTGGGGATGTGGCTCAGTGGTTAAGCACCCTGGGTTCAATCCCTAGTACAAAAAAAAAAAAAAAAAAAAAAAAGAATTTCTAGCCTACCCTCAAGGCCTAAAGAGCTGAGGTGTAATTGAAGCTGCTCCTTGGGAGACACATGGTCTCATGTGGAAGGTTTTATTCTGTGCCTAATTATCCAAGTGGTACAGGTTGAGCCCGGGGGTATATGTCACCTTGTTCCGGAAGCCATCAGTGGGCAGCTTGAAGTCCCAGGACAGCTGGACATGCTGGGTCCAGCTGGCCTTGGAGCAAGGCCAACTCCTAGTAAACATCTGTCCCACTTCTGCAGCCAGTGCTCATGGGTAGTTGTCAGCTGTGGTGGTCACAGGGGACACACCTGTCTGAGGTTTTCTATTAACCCCAATGTATGTATTTTTTTTCCTTTCCCATTTTCTAGGGCACCCCAAGGCTTGGAAGGAAGACATCTCCTGGTCCTACCCATCGAGGCTCATTTGATTGATTATTTGGAAATAACTCTCCACTTACATGCCACCATGAAGCTGCTAATTGTTCCTGTTGGGGTGACAGATACTGAATGTATATGTTCTGTGCCTGAGCTCACCAGCAAACAGAAGCATATGGCACAGGTTAAAGGCTGACACTTTGGGAGGGGAAGCAGAGCCAGAGGAAGATTGCCAGCCTGGCCACACAGGTCTTCTCTCTGGCCATCTTCTCTGTGTGGGGATTGAGCCCCATCTCTCTGGCTGTTGAGTCTCTGCTCCGTTATGTATTGTTTTAGGATATGGTAACCTGACCTGAAAGGGCAACTTCTCCCACTTCTTCCTGTAATTCAAAGAAATGTCTGTTTCTCATTGTTATATTTTTGAAATTTTCCACAAATATATATGCATTTACCCAAATGTGGAACCATTGGAAAATGCTTCCAAAATTCCATTCCAGCATGGTTTTGTTCATCTTTCTTGTCTTATTTTAACATAAGGAAGTTGAGGTAACTTTGATCATCAGCAACTTGGGCCACAGGCTGGTAGTTTCCCAGGTTAAAAAATAGAAAATGGAATCTTAAACCATATAAACTCATGAAATATTTTCAATGGGTTTTATCTAGGTGGATGTATTATGACTTTTTATATAAAGGTATCTATATGATATTGACAGTATTTTCAACTTTTATATTCCATAGTAATTAAAAAGAATTACATATAACATTACCATATTTTTAACAATTGCACAACCCTGCCTATACATAATGATAAAGGTTGAATTGTTAGAGGAATTGGCTCTGTATTTGCCTCTAGAGAAACTTAGTTCTCCATTTATTTATGGATTCCTTTATACCATGTCACATTTACTTTGGTCCTATATGTATTTAAATGTTTGAAGTGCCTTAGACTCTTGCCATATTTTCAAAATAAAATTTCATTAAGCTCTCTTCCTTGTACCTGCTTCATCTGACAGCTGTCTGCCCTGAATCTGTTGACTGACAGCTCTGGCAGGAGACTGATGAATGGATTGAGAGGAGAGAAGTGCACTGTCCACTAGGCTTGGGCTCCTAGAGGGCAGGTTCTCACAGTGCGTGTGACTCCATCCCTGAGTTGCATGTCACAAGGCTGATATTTAAGACTATTAGACAAACAGCTCATCAGCCAGGTAATCTCCCAGGGGAACCTCTGGCTCTTCTCAGATCCAATTATCCTTAACTCAATTGATTGTGACTGGTTGAAATATAGTGACAAGAAAGAAGAGATGAAACCACAGACTTTTTTTTTTTTTTTTTTTTTTTAAAATGTTTTGCTTCTTGTAGGGAAGATCCTGTGGAGCTGTAAAGCCAAAGTGGCGATTCAGGCAGATGCAGGGTGACTGACTGCTCCCAATACCAGGCCCTTCTGTGAACTCTGAAAGCGAGGTCACAGTGACTGGGACTGTGAGCCCCTGTTCTGCCATGGCAGATCTGCTAGCTCTAGGATTCAGGTTAAACATTGGATCAGGTAATTATTCAAGCCCAAGTTCCTGGGGATCCAAAATGGCACAATCAATGAGAGCAGACCAGATCAGGGCTTGAGAAGAGGAGCCAGGTTTTGTTTGCCTCTTAATGACCTGACAAGCCTTTTGAGCAAAGAAAACTGTACCTCAGGTGGTTTGTGATCCTGAGGATTTTCTTTGTTCCATCTGAGACAGACATTAATATTTTAAATGCCTGAGAAGATGAACCCCTGCCTCTGTGAGCTGTCTTTCAAATGTCTGGTGCTCAATTTTAAAGAAAAACGAGTACTTGTTTTATCTTTGAGTGAGGTCTTATACAATGTATATCTAACCTCTCAGTAACACAGGCTGGCACTGGCCTTGTTTGCTCTCACAACATGGGCACTTCAAATGCTCTTTATCTGGGGATCTTGGCACTCTACCGACATGAGCCTGATTATCCCCATTGGTACAGCTGTGCGTTGCTGAGGCACAACTCCATAAAGGGACTTGTGACAGGGGGCTTGGGCAAGGTCCCCAGCTGAGTTTGGCATAAGGCAGGACTCCTCCCACTTTTCTTGGCTAAGGGGTGACAGCCAATTTCCCAGAAACCCTGGCTCTGGAAACTGAGCAACTGAAGGCTGCAAGCCACCCCAAGACAACAGGAATGGAGCAGTGGGGACTTTGAGACTTTGATGTTTAATAACAACAAGCTGCTATTATGACTGAAGTGATAACTGCACCTCTCACCATGGGGAGATTATTTGCTACTGGAGATATTTACCAGAAACACGATACCTAGCACAAGTCTCCAAATACATGAGTGTCGAGCCCATTTCTATAGGTTGTCAGTACTCTGAGAACAGTTTTACCCCTTTGTCATACTGCAAATATGTGACATCTTTATATGTAGAAAGAAAACTTATTTTCCCTCAAAGGAAATAATGAGCAACTAACTTTCCTTTAAATCCTGGTGGGTCCTTTTTCAGGTGCCCTGTTTGCATGATGCTTTTGGTTAATCGTTCCCTTCATAGCATGCATGAGAACTTCCTGAGCGAGCTGGTGGAAAATGCACATTCCAGCCGCACCCTGGGGATTCTGACCCATTAGCCTGGGAATCTGCATCAGCACACATCCAGGCATTTGTCCATGAAGTGTTAGGTCTCACTGAAGATTTGTTATCACAAATTATGAGACGTTCTACATAAGTTCTTTCCCAAACAAGTCAGGTAGGCTGTGGGAGCACTGTCCAGACCAGAAATGTTAGCTGTTGTCTTTGATGGGTCAGTAGCCTCTTTTGCTGCTATTAATGGTGATACCATAGTCTGTCATTTGTCCATTCTGAGTGGCATTTCTGCATCTTCTAGAGCAATCATTTCTAGAAGGCCAGGAAACACAACTGCCCTGGTGCCATTTTCTGTGCTAACAAGAATGTGAGGGTGACTCAGTACTAAATGACAGCAGCTCAGCAGGCAGGCAGCTCTTCAAGTATTTTCCCAAGTTGATCTTTTGCTTCCCCACTTCCCCATGGAGCTGGGCCATTACTGCTCAGGAAGAAGGCCATGAACCCTTGCTTTGGCTTTGAGATGACAATTTTCCATTTTCTTTTTTACTAATTTTTTTTCAAGCCCTAGGCCTTAGCCAGAAACATTTCATTCTGCTCTCTGCGTAAGGAAATTACTAATCACATGTTTACTCTGCTCTTATTCAGCATGGCTATAATTTAAAAGCCAACTGATTATAAAAATGTATTTACAGTGCATCTTGTTGAACACTATTACCACAAAAGGATGTGGCTGAACTCAGCCACAGGGACCCAGAGCTGCTCACACTCGGGCTTCCCCCTCACCCCACTGCAGTCACTGATTATTTCCTCTGGGCAGAATTGGATGGTCCCAGTCCACTGAGTTTGAAGATGGAGTCAGGACTTCTAATGGCAACCCTGAGATACCTACCCTAAATTCAGACAAGGATTTTGCCAAGAAGCTGAAAAGCAAAATGCCACTTTTAAATGAATGCATTCTTATATAGAATTATCAGGTATGGTGGATATTTACAGAGGAATCAGCCTTTTAGGAAACTAGCTGCCTCTCCATTCATACTTTTGATGATTAAATGGGCAAGAGGATGGAAACATAGCTGTCAATTTTACATAATGGAACCTACATAAGAAATAGTCCCGCTCCTCCAGCCAAATGTCAATCCTATACTTAAGCCAAGAAAAGTTTTACACTTGGTTCCCATTCCCCAACCCAAGAGGAACCAGTTTACCCAGTCTTAAAAGGCTGTGTGATTGAAAGGAAGAGGACATACCTGAACTGGGACAGGTAGGTGTGCTCTGCTCCCAGTGGTGTCACCTGGCTTCAATCTAGGAGACCAACTGTCGACCTCATGGACGACTTGTCAGGCAGCAAAGAGCTGCTTCTGACTGGTCCCTTCTGCTCTATTGGATGTGTAGAAATAAACAAGTAATAAAGACAATATTAATTAGGTTGAGTCCCTAAGAGTTCAGAGAACTCACCCAACCACAACCTGCCTAAAATGCTGTCCCCTTCCACAAAAGCCATTCTTCTGACAGGAAGCTCTCTAAAGCTGGATAGAGGATAGAGGTTTTGGAAACCAGGATAGAGTTGCCACAGGCGGCAAGGAGAGGACCGGGAGGGAGCAGAGGGGGTGAGCTCCTGGTGACAGCTTCCTGGCCTGTGCAGTAGTGGCGCTGTTCCATCCACTGTCGTATATAAACGTCAATATTTTTTAGTTTATAAAAAAATGTAAAATATAAAAGACCATCTTGGGAAGGAAGGTGTCAATTTGAAGGTCAAGAGGAGCGAATGTGAAAGCCAGACGCCCTCAGCCCTGCCATTTCTCTAATGTTAGTACATGGTTGTACACATGGTGGATGCTGTGGTCCACTCTATGACCTTGGATAGTAGCCACTAGGGGGCTCTTCTCAGACACTCCAGTTCTTTTTCTGGGCACAAAATAGGATGTACTTTTGAAATTAGACTTGACCATGTGAATTGTTTCACCAAAAAAAAAAAAAAATCAGTAGAAATGACATGTCAGGCTGGGAGCAGTGGCATGCACCTGTAATCCCAGCAATTCTGGAGGCTGAAGCAAGAAGATCTGGAGTTCAAAAGCCCCCCTCAGCGAAAGTGAGGCACTAAGCAACTCTGTGAGGCCCTGTCTCTAAATAAAATACAAAAACTAGGGCTGGGGATGTGACTCAGTCTTGTCCCTGAGTGACTGGAATAGCATTCCCTTACAAGCTGTGTTGCAGGGGTATCATGAGTAAGAAAAAAAAAAAAAAGTTTGGAGAAGTTTTAGGTGATGTTACTACAGCATAATTTAGATTTTCTTCATTGATAGAGAATTCGGTTCCTGAAAGTGGGGTACCACCGTAATCAAGTGACTGAATAGTTTATCTGTGGACAGCAACAAAACTGTCACTGGGGATTCAACCACAGAACACCAAAAACTATTCGAATGACTATTCCCGCAGAGGACACATGCCAGGATCATCCTAG
>JAJEJO010000631.1:28237-51351 GCA_020662805.1 Glaucomys volans
AATACAAAATAGGGCTGGGGATGGGGCTCAGTGGCCAAGTGCCCCGGGGTTAACACCCCAAAAACAAAAAAAAAAAAAAAAAAAAAAAAGAATAATTTCTTGTTGAAAGAAAAGCCATTTTCTATGCACTTAGGAGGCAGAATGTTTCTTATAAACTTGTAGTTCTCACACTCTGTGCATCAGAATCCCAAGGAGAATTTGTGAAAACAGATTGCTGGGCCCCATCCCCAAAGCTTCCAGACCAGGGGGTCGAGGGGATGGCCCAAGAATTAACACTTCTAACACTTTAACAGGTGCTGCTGCTGCTGCTGGTCTGGGGACCACAGTTTGAGAAGCACTACTCTGGGGCAAGGGCTATTAGCGCAGACTTTCCTCACTCAACTGCAAGTACCTGCTGGTGGTTGGCCTAAGTGTTTCAGTTCTTTGTGGAATTTTCTTTGTTTGCAGTTTCCAGACACTTAGCCCTATGAGAAACCTGTTCTCTGTGGAACTTTCCCTGCACAGTTTAAAAAGGATTTTGCAAAGACACCATTGCTAATGGCAAGTCTTTCTTTCTACAGCTGTACAATATATTAAGTGTTTATAAATCCTGTATTCATCCAGAGTTGGGTTTTAGAATTTGGCCAGAGGACTTGACTTGAATCACAGCAATCTTGTAAGAAAAAATGGCCCTCACATTTCACTTAGAAAAAAAGAGATCTTCCTTTCTGCCAACCCCACTGAGTCTCTCCTTGTGTTGGCTCACTCCCTAGTGCATGCTCATTTAGAAATCATGGTCTCCTCTCGAAACCTCAGTGAGGTGCAAGGGGAGGACATGCTTCATCCCCATCCTTCAGCTGCTGCCTCTGAATTCCATCCTCTGTTCTTTTTCTTCCACTGGGCAGAAGCACACAATGGCTGTTCTTTACAGAGCCAGCACTGTGGTCATTCTCAATGTTCACGCCAAAGTCTGAGACAGTCATCTGTGAGGGAAAGTCACGGGACTATGGGCAGGGAACCAACTGGAGGGATCCCCCCAGCCTAAAGGCACAGAATGTATGTCACAGCTGTGGAGTCAGAAGAGCTGAGCTGAGTAACAAGAAGCAGAAGAAATCTGTTTTACTGGGAAACTGGAGCCAACTTGTTTATCTCCTTCCCCATCTATAAATTAGTCTCTAAAAGACAAGACTCACTTTTTTTAAATTGCTGAGGTTGATTGATGGAAGGCCTTGGATAACCAAAGGAACATTAATGAAGTTCCCCACAGGCTTCCATCATTGTCAGGATATATGGCCAAATACATAACCCAATAGGCAGAAGCTTAGTGTAATAAACCCTGCTGTAGATTCTGGTCTGAATATTTTAAAACATAGAACAGAGCACTTTGATGTACCCTTTTGTGTCAGAGTTTAGGAACCCCAACCAAGGAGGTCAATATTCCTACAGTTTCCAGAGCACAGGCTCTTGGATCAAGGAAAATACCAACTGATTCTTATCTGTGCTTCTAATCCATATTAAAGTTAGGAAGACCAAACCCTGCCTTTACTCACCAATAATCTTCTAAAGATTGCCTCTTAACCATCTGTACATATTTCAACCTCTGCATGGAGGAACTTATCCAGATGCCACACGATGGATGTTAACTGGTGCAAACCACCAAACCACTGTCCCCACTTCCCATAGAAAGGGTATCACCCACATCTGTGAAATACAGGGAGTCACTCATGTAGCTTTGGCTTCCTCCTGCTCACTTGATGCCTAATAAAGACTTTCCATGTTGTGTTCATTCTCTGGTTTCCACCAGATACTAAATGCATCCATAGAGTCAAAGGCCAGTGAAGGCTCTTCAACTTGGGGCAGTGCAAGTGGAGCTCCATCTAAAGGGACCCATCTTATTCAAAGGTGAAAGTCACTTCTAATAATTCTTCAAAGAGCGCACCCTCTTTGATTTCTAAGTAGGCCTGTCAATGACCTGTGACCACAATAATGCTACGAAGCTTCAGGGACATACAATGATAAGCATTTCTTGCTCACATGTCTCGGTGGTCCTTGAAGTGACTCTGCTGCCCTTGGCCAGTCTCACTGATGGATGCGGGCTGATGGGTCATGAGATTGAGAGTATTCAACTTGGTTCCACATGACCCTAAGCTCCAGCTAAATGGCCCAGCCATGCTCCCACGGCTATAGAAAGACACAAGAAAACAAGCAGACAAGAATTCTTGGGACTTAGGCTCAGAACTGGCACCCCATCATTTCCATGGCATTCTGTTGACCTGAGCAAGTCACAAGACCAGCCCAAATTCAAGGAGATTGGGAAACAAATTCTTCAGTGAGAGAAACTAAAGCCACATGCCAGAGTGTTTGGCTATAGAAAGAAGTAAAGTGTTTGGAGCCATAAAAGGCAATAAATCCATCAGAGTGGAATCCTCCTTTAATAATAGTTCTGGTCAGGACTTTGGGATTGCTCAAGAGACGTACTTCTATTGACCTACGTGATACCTGTGGGAAAGGGTGGAGATAGCAAATCTGGTCCACCCTGGAGATTAACTGATGTTTGCAGAGTTTTCTCCCTGGTAGAGTCCTGATGTAAGTTCTCAGCCATATCATCAGTCACTACCCTGATTATCACCATGGGGGAGCCCATAACTAGAGGTTCTGCCACAAAGCACCCAGCAACTGTGAATTTGGAAGTTAGGAAATGGCAGCAGTTTGGAAATATGGGGTTGGTGGCCCAAACAGAAGAGGGTTATCATGGAGTCTTGGGAGCTAGTTTCAAAGGAGACATTTGAGGAGAGCTAGGGTGAGCACAGCTGGGGGAAGAACTAGATTTCTCCAGCCTGTTCTCACTAAGGAGCCCTCAACGTAAAAGCATTAAGGAAATTGGATGTCCACAGTCTTTGACTTCCTTCTGACAGAATCAAAGAGGGAGCTGGCATGAGTCACCTCAGTGTTTCCTTTTACTCTGAATTGAGCATTATTTTCACCACAAGCATGGCTACTTCCTGGGACCAACTCCACAATGGTTTCTGAATTCTTATCCTTGAAATTGCCCTGAAGCAGTCTTACACCAGGTAAGGGTGGCTCAGTCTCTGGGCACACCCAGATATTAAAAGGCATCACTTGTCACCCTTTGATAGCTGATCCCAGCCTAACCTGTCACTTGGGGTTGGACCTTGGTTGGGCCATGCTGGGGTGTGGGAATGTAAGGTTGGGGTGAGGAAGCTGGCAGAGAGGAGAACTTTAACCACTTGCTAATGAAGTTAAAGGAAGTCCTCACTGCTTCAGGACATTTTAGCCCTCTGGCTTGTTCTGAATAGATGCTGTATACTGAATCTACTCAGATACCGAGGTGTGCATCCCTGTCCCTACTGGGAAGACCAAACATACCGCAGGCATCATTTGGTCAAGCATGGCAAGCAGCCTATAGGAATGGAGAGAGGTAAAAGAACAAGCACGGCAATTATGTTAACTGTCTTGCACTCTCTGAAGTGAAGATGTGGTTAAATGGCCAGTGAAGAGGAAGGCTGGAACACCTGGTGGCCTGTGGCTTTTCACTGCAGAGAGATGTGATCCTGAACTGACATAGATGGCTTCTGGCATCTGCACAGGTGACCCCACTGCAGCTGGCTTCACATGCCATAGAGGTTTTCTTTTCTGCGCCGAGTTCCACATCACCAGGCCAAGGCCTGCGGCTTCTCAGATTCTTGTCTACAGGTCTCATTTTCCTAACAACCCAAATGGCAAGCAGAACCAGCCTTGTTTGCTGAGTTTGAAAGGAGGATGTCTAATGCAGAGGAGGGTATAGAATCTGTCGGGCAGGGCAGTCTGCAAGGGGCTCGTAGCAAGTCTCAAGGCAGTTGGGAATTTCTGAAGGGTAGTTGTGTTAAAAGGGAAGAGACAAGTCTTATGGCACCCCAGGAAGAAGATGGTCTGAGTACTGAGCCAAAAATCTGACAACTAGCACATAACAAAACTTTGAAATGGGCACCTCCAGAGGCAATGAGTCTTAGTAGATTTAGTTAATCAATTAAATTGACTGAGTAGATGCTTGTTCAACTACCTAAACTGAACACCTGTGATCCTCTGTAAGGGGCCTTATCAAGGGGTGTGAGAAGTTGAGTTGTCCTCTTGAGGTCCCAGCCAGTGCAGGGATAAGTCTACCTCCAACTTCACTGGGACCCTTGATTCCAGCCTGATCCATCTGCTCCCTCTAGTGGATGCTCCCCAGCAAGAACTATGTTATAACAATTTGTCACACAGGACGTATCAATATCACTATAGCATTTATAAAAATTGAATAAATACAAGATTTCATTGTATTTCAGATAGTAATGATTAGTGTCACCTCATGAAACTTTATGTGCATGTATGTTCTGGGTCCCAGAGTAAAATGAATTTGTTAGAAGTAGGGTAGAAATTCAAAATGTTTGCAAAACCCATGTCTAGAACATGATGCAAGCAGATCCTCCTCAGGGCCTCAGGGAGGGGAACACCAGGAGGAATCATCTTTAAGCACCCATCTGGACTCATTCCAGGTCAGAGACTTGGGGTGGGGAGAAGCATAGAAGCAGGAGGAGATACAGTCCCTGCCCATCAAGGGGCTAATGACACAGCCAAACAACCCATCATATGCAAGGGCAGAAAGGGAAATTACCACCGGAGGCATGAGAGGCAGGTAGAGCCCAGGACTGGCAGAAGTGCTGTGAAAACAGAGCAGGGATCTGGGATGTCACCTGCAATGTCACTAAGGAAACAATGGCCACACAAAAGGAGAGGAACAAGTTCATTGGATTAGACAAACGGGAAATGGAGGGAAGGGAGGGGGCATGGAAATAGGAAGGATAGTAGAAGGAATCAGACATAACTTTCCTCTGTTCACATATGAATATCCTATCAGTGTAACTCTACATCATGTTCAGCCACAAGAATGGGAAGTTTTACTTCATGTATGTGTACTATGTCGAAATGCACTCCACCGTCCTGTATATCAAAAAGTACAAATATTTTTTTAAAAAGAAGAACATCCTACGTCATAGCAGGCTGGAACTGGAAAAAACATGCAGGCTAATGTCACCATCTTGTTCTTTCTGGTAACCCATATGGACTACAAAAGTTACCAAGTTTATAGCAATTGTCTTCCCCTTTGTCTAATCTGATGAACTTCTGTACTTCTCCCTTATTATGGGTTAATATCCACATATCCGAGAACATTGGAACTTTGGTTTTTTGGGACTGGCTTATTTCACATAGCATGATAGACTCCAGTTCCATCCATTTACCAGAAAATGGTATAATTTCATTCTTTATGGCTGAGTAATTTTCCATTTGTGTATATGTACCACATTTTCTTTATCCATTCATCGGTTGAAGGGCACCTAGGATGGTTCCATAGCTTGGCTATTGTGACTTGAGTCACTATAAACATTGATAAGGCTGCATCACTGTAGTATGCTGATTTTAAGTCTTTTGGAAATATACTCAGGAGTGGGAAAACTGGGTCAAATGGTGGTCCCATTCCAAGTTTTCTAAGGAATCTCCATACTGCTTTCCATAGTGATTGTACCAATTTGCAGTCCCACCAGCAACGTATGAATGTACCTTTTTCCCCACATCCTTGCCAACACTTATTGCTACTTGTATTCTTGATAATTGCAATTCTGACTGGAGTGAGATGGAATCTCAGTGTAGTTTTAATTTGCATTTCTCTAATTGTTAGAGATGTTGAACATTTTTTTCATATATTTGTTAATCTATTGTATTTTGTCTTCTGTGTAGTGCCTGTTAAGTTCCTTTGTGCATTTGTTGATTGGGCTATTTGGTTTTTTGGTGAGGGTTCTTTTTTTTTTTTTTTTTTTTTTTTTTATTTCTTTATATATCCTGGAGATTAAAGCTCTATCTGAGGTACAGGTGGAAAAGATTTTCTCCCATTCTGTGGGCTCTATGTTCATGTTATTGTTTCCTTTGCTGTGAAGAAGCTTTTTAGTTTGATGCCATCCCATTTATTGATTGATTTTACTTCTTGTGCTTTAGGAGTTTTATTGAGGAAGTCCATTCTGAGCCAACGTGGAGAGTTGGGCCTACTTTTTCTTCTAGTAGGTGCAGGGTCTCTGGTCTAATACCAAGGTCTTTGACCCACTTTGAGTTGAGTTTTGTGCGGGGTGAGAGATAGGGGTTCAATTTCAATCTAGTACATGTGGATTTCCAGTTTTCCCCACACCATTTATTTGAAGAGGCTATCTTTGTATGTTTATGGTGCCTTCGTCTAGTATGAGATAAGTGTATTTATGGAGGTTTGTCTCTGTGCCTCCTATTCTGTTCCATTGGTCTTCTTGTCTATTTTGGAGCCAATACCATGCTGTTTTTGTAACTATAGCTCCATAGTATGAGGTCTGATATTTTGATGCCTCCTGTATCACTTTTCTCACTGAGGATTGCTTTGGCTATTCTGGGCTTCTTATTTTTCCAAATGAATTTCATGACTGCTTTTTCTGTTTCTATGAAGAAAGCCATCCAAACCTTAATAGAAATTGCATCAAATCTGTATAGCACTTTTGGGAGTATGACCATTTTGACAATATTAATTCTGCCTAGCCAATAACATGGGAGGTCTTTCCATTTTCTAAGGTCTTCTTCAATTTCTTTCTTTAGTGTTGTGTACTTTTCATTGTAGAGGTCTTTCCCCTCTTTTGTTAGATTGATTCCCAAGTTGTTGGTTTTTGTTTTGTTTTGTTTTGTTTTGTTTTGTTTTGTTTTGAGGCTATTGTGAATGGGAATTTTCCTTATTTCTCTTTCAGTTGATTCATCATTGGTGTATAAGAATGCAATTGATTTATGGTTGTTAATTTTATATCCTGCTACTTTGTTGAATTCATTTACAGGTTCAAGAAGCTCTCTGGTAGGATTTTTTGGGTCTTCTAAATATAGAATCATGCCATTGGCAAATAGGGATAGTTTTTCTTCTTTTCCTATTCGTATCCCTCTTGTGTCTTTTGTCTAATTGTTCCTATTATACCTAGTTTTTCTAGTGTTTTGAACATGAAGAGGTGCTGTATTTTGTCAAATGCTTTTTCTCCATCTATTGAGATAATCACATGGTTTTTGTCTCTAAGTCTATTGATGTGATGAATTACATTTATTGATTTCCACATGTTGAATCAAACTTGTATCCCTGGGATGAAACCCACTTGATCATGGTGCACTATCTTTTTAAAATGCTTTTATAAGCAATTTGCCAGGATTTTTTTTTAAAATATACCTTTTTTTGGTTGTTATTGATGGACTTTTATTTTCTTTATTTATTTATATGTGGTGCTGAAATCAAACCTGGTGCCTCACACATGCTAGACAAGTACTCTACCACTGAGCCACAACCCCAGCTCAGCCAGGATTTTATTAAGAATTTTCGCATTTAGGTTCAACAGAAATATTAGTCTGACATTTTTGTTTGTTTGATGTGTCTTTTTCTGGTTTTGGTATCAGTGTGACACTAGCTTCATGGAATGAGTTTAGAAGGGTTCCCTCCTTTTCTGTGTCATGGAATAATTTGAAGAGTATTGGTGTTAGTTCTTCTCTGAAGTTCTGGTAGAACTCAGCTGAGAATCCATCTGGTCTTGGGCTTTTCTTTGCTAAGAGACTTTTGATAGTGTCTTCAATTTCATTGTTTGAAATTGATCTGTTTAAATTTTCTATGTCTTCCTGTTTCAATTTGGGTAGGTCCTATGTCTCCAGAACTTTATTGATATCTTCATGATTCTCTATTTTATTGGAGTATAGATTTTCAAAATAGTTTCTGATCATTGTCTGTATTTCAATAGTGTCTGTGCTGATATTTCCTTTTTTATCATGATTTTTAGTGATTTGAGTTTTCTCTTTTTTCATTGACTTGGCTAATAGTTTATTGACTTTATTTTTTCAAATACCCAACTTTTTGTTTCATCTATTTTTTTGAATGTTTCAACTTCATTGATTTCAGTTCTAATTTTAATTTTTTCCCATCTTCTACTGAAAAGTCAGCTCTTTTTTTTACTAACCTTTGTGTTTGAATTTTTGTAATAAAACAATGCATAACATGAAGTATGTCACTTTATTTAAACATACAGTTCAGTGGTATTAAGAATATCCATGGTCATGTAACAATCACCACTCTCCATTTCCAGATTTGTTTCATCATCCAAAATAGAAACCCTCTCAAATTATTAAGCAATAACTGTGTGTTTTCCCCTCCCCAGACCTAGGTGGCCTAAATTTTCCTTGCTATGTTTTTGCCTATTCTAGATTCTTCCCATAAGTGAAATCAAGCAGTAGTTGTCTTTTTGCAACTGTCTCAGCATAATGTTTTTAAGGTTCATTCATGTTCTAATGTAGTTAGCAATTCATCTTTTTATGGCTGAATAACGTTCCATTGCATGGCGAAGCCACATTCTTCCTTCCAATCATCTGCATGTGGACATGGGAGTTGCATCACCACCCTGTTTTAACATGAGGGGACTCAAGCAGACTGGCTCAGTTACCCACTACCTTGTGGGAAGCCTGACCAGTGAGGCTGGGCCTCCTGCCTTCCAGGCCAAGGCTTTGTCACTACTGCCAGCTACTAGAAAGCCTGTCTTGCCTTGAGGCCATTATTTATTTATTTATTTATTTATTTATTTATTTATTGGTTGTTGATACATCTTTATTTTACTTATTGTTATATATGGTGGCTGAGAATCGAACCCAGTGCCTTACGCATGCCAGGCAAGCGCTTTACCACTGAGCTATGACCCCAGCCCACTTGAGGTCATTTTACTTCACATTCTGTTGGAGTTTCAGTGGTGGAGGCTCACAACAAACCCTCTATCACACTGGGTTCTGCACCAGGCGCCGTCTGGAGAGCTCTGTACATGTCAACTCATCACAGCCCAATGAGGTGGCTGTACACCATCATCATCCCCTTTCCCAGATGAATAAACAGAGGTGAAGTGACTTGCCTGTGGTGACAAAGATGTGAAGTGACAAAGCTGGGCCTGTGTGGCTCCAGAGTCCCCACACTTCATCCTTTACCACTCTGCCCTTGTACAAAGAGCAGAATTCTCCAGCAAAGCAACATTATACTCTCACTATTAAGTGACTCAAGTTCCAGACAGGAAGTGGAAAATAAGGTGCCCTTTATCTGAGATTAATTTTAAAAAACAAGGTTATTATCCCCCAGGGAAAAGATTGCGTTGAGTTACAGTAGACATTTGCATAAATATTACAGCCCCAAGTTCTGCAGGAGCTTGTGAGACACAGACTCCCCTGACCATGAAGATCTAGGGAGACAGGGCAGATGAAGCTCTTCAAGCACACATGGGTTCCCTGACACATCATTGACCCTGCTTTAAGACATGGAGGTATGATGCTAGGAATGCCCTTTCTTCTACCAGTGCCATTACCCAGGGTTCCAAATGCTAGAGTCCACACTCCAGCTTATGAGAGTCACTGAGTTAGGGCTCAGCCAGCATTACACAAAGCCCAGAGCCTCACACAGCTTCAAGAACACTGCCTTTCTTATATTTAGGTCCAGAAACTTCCAGAATGGAAGCCAAAGAGAATCCACAGCTGCTTTCTCTAAGCCCATTATACTTGGGAAATCAAGCAATGAGAAAAATCACTCCTACTCTAAGCGGGGGGAAGCAGGAGGCAGGCCAGCTGTCTCCAGTAAAACAAACAAGGACGCTTAATTTCCAGGCTCTGTGGAGAAAAGATATTATTAGAAAGTCTGAGCTCCCAGGGACTCTGTGTCCTTGCAGTGTGACTGTCGAGTTCTCTGGGTCATGGGTTTAGCCAGTAAGTCTAAGGACTTCAGCTCACTGGTCAATGACATCAGACTTATTTACCTGAGGCAGTACATGGGGTTGTGTCTCTGATAAGACTCCTTCAATGTGCCTTTCCAAAGCACCCAGCTTCCATCATTGTGTCCTTTGGGGAAACCCCAGACTGCAAGAGGCCCAATGGCACTGCTATCTTGTGTGTTTAGCCATTTTAAAACATTTTTTCCTTCAGACGGTCTCATGCACCAGTATTCCCCAAAGTCTCCTATATGGAAAGTAAGGTCCCTTGGAAATCAGGGTAATGTGGAGCACAAGGTTTGCAGGGACAGTCAAGGACAGGGAGCTGTTTTCCTGCCAAGATTAGAGCCCACAACTCCAGACAGATTCTCTGGTGCTCAGTAAAACACTTTCCAACCCCAGTTCTGTACATATTCCTGACACCCCTTTGTATTAATCAGGGTTCTCCAGAGAAACAGAGTAGGACCTAGAAACACAGAAAGCAATTTATTATGAAAGATTGGCTTCTGTGATTATTTCAGTTCTGATATGTGCAGGCTGGTGGCCTGAGGCCAGGAGCCAATGTCTGAAGGCAGGAGAAGATGGAAATCCCAGTTCGGAGGGCGAATTTGTGCTTCTTATACCTTTCACTCTATTTGGGTCCACTATGGAATGGATGATGCAGATCTCCTTCACTCAGTCCACTCATTCAAAAGGTAATCTCTTCCAGAAACACCCTCACAGACGTACCCAGAAATATTTTACCATCTATGCAGCTCTGTGGGTATTCCCAGCCAAGTTGACACATTAACTTGGCCATCCCTCTCCTCTTACCTAGAAGTTTTGCAGATGGGTACCTTGAAGCCCTGTCTTGCCTAGAACTAGGGGAAGAAAGAATCCATACTAGAAAACCAGCAACACCTACAGTCCACAGCACCCTGCCAGTAGTGTCCAGACTCCACAGGAGTCACATAAACTCCTGACAACCCTGTCCTGTTTTCATTCAGGTCATGTAATCCATTGACCAAGAAGAGAGAATCTTCTAGAATGAAAGCCAAAGAGAACCTTCAGCTGCTTTCCCTAAGCCTGCCATAGTTGAAGTGAGTGATAAGGAAATCACATGAGCCCATGCTTGTGATAGCACTTTGTAAGCTTGTACACACACTATGGAGGGACTGGCAGTTTTGCTGAAGGCAAGGTGACTTTTTCTTAGGTCAGGTTGCTTTCCATTCTGAGTTTTACTCACTGGCACCCCTCCCCAGAGCAATAATAAGGCATGTACACAAAAGCAAACTTCTTCCAAGCTACCCGGTGAGCACGGACAATGGCCAGGCTGACAGGTACCAAATTCAGCTTCAGATACCGATGCTCTGATTGGACTGTCCACTGCAGTGCCCAATCCAAGCAGGCCGCTCTGATGGGGAGCAAAGAGAAAGAAGGAAACCTACTGGAGAGAGAGCAGGTCCTCTTGAAGAATCAGAGATTCTCCCTCTGGGGAGGGGTAAGAAAGGAGTTCTCCAAGATTGACAGTGTGCGTGAGGCAGCTCCAGGGCTCTCTTCAGGCCCTGTCCCTCCCAGTGTTGGACCCACTGGGCCACAGTCCTGCTGGGCATGCTGAACAGTGTTCAAGGTTCAGTCCTGTCATTGCATGCTCCCCTCTATTGGCTTCCGCACCCTGCCTCCCATGCGGCAGCAGCCGCTGTCAATCAGTACTTTCCAGAGGGTCTGATGCTGTGCTAGTGGTTTCACGTGCGTCTCTCACCAGGTCCTACTAGCTAGGTGGTCGCCTGATTCTCCTCAACAGCTCTCGCATCCATCCCCTTCCTCCACCACTGCTGCCTTAGTTCAGAGCACCGTCCCTCTCTCCTGGATTGCTGCAAAACTGTCCCTACACAATCCTTGTTCTCTTCAGTGTGGTCACTCAAGGCCACTCAAAGGCTCTGCTCACTTCCTCCTCCAACTGGCATGTCACAGCTTCCTTTGGAATCAGGGATCAGCCCATCACTCCCCTCCAACCTCCAAGTGAACTGGGACAAACTGCCATAGGAGGTGATGACCTGAAGTCTGCTGTCACCCACTCAAAACTTTTCTACAGACAGTTCAGTAGGGAGAGCTGATGCTCCTTGAATTCCCTCATTTTTGAATATCAAGTGCTAGCATCTTTGGCTAAGGAAAGGAGCGTGCATGATTCCGAGAAGCATGGCTTCAACAAGGGTTACGACTATGCCTTATCCACAGCAGAGGGTGCACTTGCAGACAAACAGGGTTGACCAGGACAGACACTCCTAATATGTCCATCTCCTGGAGCAGAAGTGATCGATCCAGATATTAAATTCAGTTTACAGAAGTAAACAGGCAAAACACCAGCCTCCCTGGCAAGGCCCCGAGTCACAGGGCAGGAAGGCACAGTCCCAATACACTGGTCCCTCTTTTCCATTCTGTGGCTGATGGGTTCAGTCTCTTTCTTCTCATTGGACCAAGAGCTTGATTTGCCCTAAGAGTTTCTTTTCACTGAGGAAGCTTAAATGACCAGTCATGGTGACACACAGAACACTTTGGACTGCTTGCAGTTAAAAATGTGAGAAGCTTCATTGTATTTTTTGTTGTTTGCAATGCTGGGGATCAAATGCAGGGTCCTGCACACACTAGACAAGTGCTCTACTGCTTGCAGGTGCCAGACACCTTGGAAAAGGCAAAAGCCCTTATCCTTTTTTAGGGGTGGGATGGTGAGTAGGGGGGTACTGAGGATTCAGTTCAGGGGTGCTCTACCAGTGAGCCACACCCCAGTCCTTTTAGAGACAGGGTTTAACTAAGTTGCCCAGGTTGGCCTCAAACCTGGAATCCTCCTGCCTCAGTCTCCCAAGTTGCTGGGATTGTAGGTGGGTGCCGCCATGCCCAGCCAAAAGGCCCCTTCTAGTCACTGGACATGCTCTACTTTGTCTTAAAGCTAGCTGAAGGTCCAAGAGGCCTTCCCAGAACAACTAACCTGTTTCCAGCTTTCTCCTTCACCTTGGGCAATATCAAGAGATAAGCCTATTTTTGCCAATGGTTATGGAAACAAATATTTCAAGTCCTGGTACTAATGTATAGCACCAGTATATCTCCTATAAAATGAGATCATATACACTTCCCTGTCTATAACCAGAAGGCTAGCTCG
The DNA here is from genome assembly GCA_020662805.1 of Glaucomys volans. Lineage (NCBI taxonomy): Eukaryota > Metazoa > Chordata > Mammalia > Rodentia > Sciuridae > Glaucomys > Glaucomys volans. The sequence goes on from JAJEJO010000631.1 coordinate 41,159, forward strand.
CCTTCCACTAAAACTAGGAAAAGAGAATTTAAAGGGTCTTATTTCTTTCAAAAACTACACAGGGATTAAATAAAATACACCCTTAAATATTTCTACATGAAATGCTGCAAGTATTACTTAAATTCTTTCTACAATATTTTTTAAAAGAGCAATTTGACTTGAAGCTTTGCCTTTTACAGTATTGATTGATACATATCACTGCTCCTTTTTTCCTTTCCCCATTGGCTCTTCGTTCTTCTCCCTTTATGTTTTGAAGTATGAAACCTTTACAGTTTAGGTGAGCATTTAATAGTTACACCAGCCTTTTTCTCAATGTCAAGGAACTCAAGATTTACAGTAGGACAAATCCTTAATGTAAAGGAACGCAGGAAGCAAGACCCAGATCCAAACCAGCAGATCCAGGCCAGGGGGGCTGTCTGCCCTGTGACACTCTGCCACCTAGTGCCCACATCTGGATACTGCAGTCTCCCCAGTATTCCACCATCTGAGGACGCAGTCCTTCCCTTGCACCATGCGGCCACCACCATCACAATACAAGAGAACAAGTGCAATGAGAACAAGTGCCACCATGCCACAGGGGCAGAGGAGGTCTGGAATGGGACAGACGTAACCTAGACACCTAGCTTCCCTGTTCACCAGCTGAGACTGTGGGCAAGGGACATCTGGGCAAGCTCTAGCTTTTAGCTTCTGCATCTGTAGAATGTAGGTGAGGACTATACCCACCTCTAGACTCGTGCTCACTGAACTGCTAGAAAGCCAAATGGGGGTCCCATTGTAAGGAGTAAATGAAGTAGCATATGTGCCTGCACGTCACAGATCAGTGAGCGCTGCATGGGCAATGAAAGAATGAATGGAATAACTGACTGCAGAGACTTGGTAAGAAAATGGGGCCACCAGTCCAACCTCCTTCTCGATGCTCCCAGGAGCCCGGTGAGGTGAGAAGCAGGATGCATGATTTTGGCTGCTTAGAGCGAGGCTGTGTGTGGTTCTTATAGTTCCAAGTCCAAATTCACAAAGATGAGAAACTGACTAGCCTCAATGGGTTCAGACAGCCCTGGTTCAGACAACTGAGTCAGGGGACCAAGGAGAGGTTGGTCCTTGTGAGTGGGATTGCTATGCTGGGGTGTTCACTATATCACAGGAAAGCCTAAACGAAGGAGCAGTGGCAGAGGGCTCTAGGAGGGAGACTCCCTGAGAACCAGAGAGACCTTAGCAGTGAACTCTGTGAGCTGAGCTCTTGAGACTCTAGACTTTGAACTTCCAGAAAGCCAATGGATGTGAACTGATTCATTCATCCTCTTCTAAAAGAATCAACAAGTATCATTTTTTATTCCCACTTTAAATATAAGAAAATTTATATTTAGATTCAGTGCTGAATGTTTCAGGAATAATTTGCCTGAAGCCAGAACCCACATGCTGGTTGAGGTCTCCTTCCATCCCACATGAAATAGAAATTACAGTTCTTCCCACCCCTAATAAGCCTTCACCCCTCTGGATAATCTAGTGGTCACCCACATACCCAAGTTCAGAATAAACCCCAAAATCAAGGTTTTTCTTTAGAAAAACTAGACGAAAACAATTTTTAAGCAAGTATTTTCAAACACATTCCCACTACTCTTCCTCTCCTAGGTCCCTGTGCCCCAGACAAATACCAGTTTCTGCACGGGGGCTGGGCCTTCCACTTACACTCTTTGTCAACATGAGGATGCTGAGGGGGCCAGTTCCCAAGAGACCTGTCTTTAGCAACAATATCTAACTCTGGCTTCAACCACAGTACCACTGATGTCATTGTCATCCCCAGAGGACTTTTAAAAAAATCCCTACTAGTTTTTCAGACCCCATAGAATTTCTTTATCAAACAGGCCATTCCTACACTATGGATATTCTCTCTGACCGAAGGTGGGATGTCCCTGGTAAGTCACAGTTGCCTAAGTTAGAACCCTTCACAGTTTCCCACAATCTGTACACTGTTCTGACCCCACCAACTTTGCCCTTATTCACTCCCCACTCTCCTGCCCACCACCCCCAGCAGCCTTCACACTGGGGCTTCTCTCTCATTTTTGCATATTGAGATCCTACATGTTCCCTCCAAACCATTCACATCTTAACCTAAGTATTCTCCAATCTTTGAAGATCCAGTTGAAATTTCACTTCAAACAGGAGCATCCAGTAATGAAGGAACCGGTCTGAACCACAGCACTTTCTCCTCCCTCTGGTCACTTTGTCCTTTTACAGCCATCACCGCAGCACATTTATGGTTAACCACAACACAGTATTGACTGGGTGGATTCTCTGAAATATTTTCACTAAAATATTAATTAGGGAGGAGCTGGAGGTGCAGCTCATTGGTAGAGTGCTTGCCTCGCAGGCACAAGGTCCTGGATACGGAACCACCCAAAGCACAAAATACTACAGAAATTTTTTTAAAAACCCATTCCAAGGCACTCCTCCACACTTGTAGTGGACTGTTATTTTGTTAACCAATGAGCATTTACATTGCAAGCACTCTCAGCTAACAAGAGCGCACACTGCACAAGATGAGACCTTTGCAGTGTGATTTACCCTGTGTCTCTTCCTGCCAATCACTTTGTGCTCTGGAAGTTTGTTTTGGTTTATGATAGCTAAGAAAGTGTTGATAGTTATAATACTGAACCTGCTGCAAAGACACAGGAATCAGTCTGGATGCTAAAACACAAATTTGACAGTGACTCTTGTTATGTGGAATGAATGAAAAAACAGAGGAAAGAGACCAACAGGAAATTTTAGATTGATGGAATGATTTTGATATGACTAAGATGACTACATTACACCACAGCTCAAAGAGCACCAGCCAACACTGAATGGACAGTAGTAGGCAACAACCATGACCAGAAACTTAACGTGTATTCAGTTGTCTTTAGTGAATGGACAAGGCCTTATTAAGGTGTGATGCTGAGCCTGTGTCTCTTAGGGACTAGGCCACATGGACCACTTATGGAATCATATAAATGGCACTGCCCAGTCCAGGAATGCATCCTTCACACAAGAGTAATGCATGCCATTAATGTCAGTGAGATGATGGGATGCATCACCCACACGTATCTCCTCACAAGGATCCTGCACCCACCCACAGATGAAAGTCTTTGTGGGAATCTCGAGGTTCAGTTAGGATGCTGTGGAGCCCAGGACCCAGGAGGGTCATTTGGAGACTGCAGACCCTCACACAGGTAGCAGACCTGTTGATGATGCTCCTGAACTCCATCCCAGGAATGACCCTGTTCCCAAGGGGTGTGACTGTAGCCCATTTGGCCTTGAGCCTGCAACCAAACCCATCTCCTGTATGGGTCTAGGAAGAATCCAGCACAAGACTGCCACAGTACAGAGACTTGCCTCCCCACACTGGTCTTGGCAGGGGGCCTGGACATCGCCCAGTGCTCAGCTCCGGCCTCCCAGTGCCCAGGTTCCAGATTAGTACTGCTCACACAAGCACCTGGAGGGAGACTTGCCCATATCTTACAGCCAATCAATCATCCATAAGAGTCAATCATCCATAAGAGTCAATCATTCATAAGAGCCTCCATGACAGGCTTACTGGCCTCTGTCCCACCGTGGGTCTGTGGGGGGCCCAGTATCAGCTCTGGTCCCTCTTGCTGCAGTTGAGGAATGCTCTTTCCTGGGCAAGAAACTGTAGGGAGGATGTGCCCATTTGAGCACCAGGATGGGTCATGCCTCTGCACCACATTTCACCTTGCGGTGCCCAGTCTTGGCTCCCACCCTTCACGTTGCAGTCAGGAAACTGCTCCGCCTGTGCAGGAAGGGGCTAGAAGATGTGCATTTGTCTGAGCCTCAGGGAAGGCTCACAGCCTCTGCCCATAGCCAATCCCAAGGGGCCACATTGAAGCTCCAGCTCCTCAGGCTGCACTTGGAAAACTGTCCTGCTTGTACAAAGAGCTATTGGAAGATACAGGCTCACCTGGGCTGCTGGGGAAGGCTCACTTGCCTCCATGCCATAGCAGACCCTGAGGGGGCCCAATCTTGGCTCCATCTCACCTACCTTTTTTGAGGAACTGTTAGGTGAACCTATCCAGAATGCAGGGGCAGGCTTCCAGGCTTGGTCTCTGATGGACTTTCCCACACAGCCCAGGTACCCTCCTTGCATGTCCCTAAGATCTAATGAGCCTGGAGTACTGAGCCAACCCAGGAGCACTTGCAATTCTCACAGCAAACCTTAGTAAATTTAAGATAGCTTCTAAGGCTGAAGCAGCTGTAGTGACCATGTCGGTCTCCTTAGAAGTTCTCAACCAGCCCACTGAAGAAGGATGGGTATAAACAAAGCCAGACTCTAGAGACTGGAATAAACACCTAAACTGCAGTGAGCAGTCATCTATGCATTTCCATAGCACTGAAAACAAACAGAAACAGGAGCTCACCAAACAGAGGACCCACTTATGCATCTAATAGCAGCAGAACACACATTCTCAGCGGCACAAGAAATATTCTTCAGGATACATCAGACCTTGGACCATAAAACAAGTCTTAGTATATTTAGGAATGCTAAAATCGTTTCAAACATCGTTTCTGACCACAGTGGTATAAAACTAGACATCAATAATAGGAAAAACTTTGGAAACTTCACAAAGACATGGAAAACTTAAAAATTTCTTGAGGCAAACAAAAATAGAAACAAAGCATACCAAAGCCTACATGATACAACAAAAACAGTTTAAAGATGCAATTTTATAGCAAGAAGAACTTACCTTAAAAGAAAGAAAGATCACAAATAAATGACCTGATGTTGTAGACTGAGGAATTAGAAAAACAAGAACTAAGTCCAAAACTAGCAGAAGGAAGGAAGGAACATCAGAGCGGAAGTGAAATAAGCCAACCCCAAAAAAAACAAAGGCTGAATGTTCTCTCTGATAAATGGATGCTATCACACAATAAGGGAGTTGAGGGCGGGGGGAGCCAGGATAATGGAGTTTCACTGGATTAAACAAAGGGTAATGAAGGGAAGGGAGGGGAATGGGAACAGGAAAGACAGTAGAATGAATCCAACATAACTTTCCTATGTTTTCATATGAATACATGACCAGTGTAACTCTCTATCATGTACAACCACAAGAATGGGAAGTTATACTCCAAGTATGTATAATACATCAAAATACACTCTACTGTCATGTATATCTAAAAAGAACAAATAAAAATTTTTTTAAAAGATCAGAGCAGATTTTTTAAAATGCAAAAAGTCAAGAGTATGCTTTTTAAAAAAACTGACAAATCTTACTAGACTGAGAAAAAAGACTTTGAATAAGTAAATCAGAAGTGAAAAGGAAGACATTACAACTGATACCACAGAAATACAAAGGATCACTAGAGAATATTGTGAGCGACTATACACCAACAAATTTGCTAACCTAGAAGAAATGGACAAATTCCTGGACACACATTACCAAGACTGAATCATGAAGAAATAGAAAACCTGAACAGACCAATAAAAAGCAAAGAACACGAGTTAGTAATTAAAGCTCCAAATGAAGAAAAGCCCAGGACCAGATTGCTTCCTGCTGAATTTAACCAAACATTTAGTGAAGAACTAAAATCAATTCTTAAACACTCCAAAAAAATTTGAAAGGAACTTCTTCCAAACTTTTTCCAAGGCCAGCATTACCCTTATACCAAAACTGCCGGGGTCCAGTCCTAGCACAAGGGTCGTGGTGCTCTCTGGTGAGTGGGATGGCATTGGCAAGTTGGAAAACAAAGCAACACAGACTCAGTGAGCTGAGGCTAAGTTCTAAGTTTATTTTTTCCACACACCATTTTTATACATTAACTTCTAGCTTGAGTACAATATCTTGAGGCCACACAAAAGGAAACCGACGCAAACTACAATAGGCAAAATGTATTAGCAGATCAAATATTATCAGCTCTTCATAATATTTTTAAGTATTCGATATAATCTTTAACTAATTCTACTTTCTATATTACTGGGACCATCATGCACAGAAGTCATTTCTATGAACAACATATAAGCTTACACTATGTGGTTAATAATTAGTTTAATAGGAACAATAGCTCTTGCTAGATTACACCTCCTACTTTTGCCCAGTAAGCATTAACCTGGCTTGCCCAAGAAAATTGATCAGAAGAAACTAAGCAAACACCAGGGTCTCACATATATTAAATATTGTAAAAAGGGGAGATGAGCTTTGCATGTACATTTTCTATTATAATATACTTGATGCCAACCAAGGTGCATTCTGCCAGTGGGAGATAAAGGGGGGTCTAAATCTAAGGGACCAGAAGCTGTTTCCTAGGAGGATATCATGGGTTTCCATTAACCAAATAAGCATTACCAAAGGGTGTCTGAATAGTTGGGACTATTTTTCTAGCCTTAACAACTTTGTTTGTGACTTGTTTGTCTGGAGCTAAGGTGGGAGCAACATGTTTTTCTGCCCTAGGTCATCTGGAGTAGTTACCATCTGTGGTCTATTTAGCATAAGTTGTTGGAAATGAGAATAACATTCTTTCCAAGTTATACTTTTATCACACCAGAACAAGGGCCTTTCTTGGTTATATCCAGTATGATTAGCTGTTTGATTCTTGTGTTCTAAATCCCCTAAGACCCTAGAATTCCCAGAAACACAATATAATATTATTACCAAGCATAGGCAAATTAAACAAGACAACAGGAAACAGTGGCTCCAATTCCCAGGAAGATGAGACCTTGCAAACATCTTTATAACTCAGTGGAATCCTTGCACTAAGGGGAATTGAAGAGGGCGCAGCACAAAACCAGACATCACAACACAAAAAGCAAACCAGATCAATATTCCTGATGAAAATTGATGTGAAAATCCTCAACAATAGCAAACCAGATTTAACAACGCATCAGAAAGATTAGATACCATGATAACTGGGATTTATCCCAGGGATATAAGGATGGCTCAACATATACAAATTATTATTATTTTCTTTTTTCTGGTACTGGGGATTGAACCCAGGGGCACTCGGCCACTGAGTCACATCTCCAGCCCTATTTTGTATTTTATTTAGAGACAGGGTCTCACTGAGTTGCTTAGGGCCTCACTAAATTGCTGAGGCTGGCTTTGAACTCGCGATCCTCCTGACTCAGCCTCCCAAGTGCTGGGATTACAGGCATGTGCCACCGTGCCCGGCAACATATACAAATTAAAAGAATAAAAGAAAAAACATGATCTCAATAGGTACAGAAAAATTATAATACAATTTAACATCGCTTTATTTAAAAAATACCCTCAAAAATAGATATAGCTAGGCATGGTGGCACACACCTATAATTCCAGTGACTCAGAGGGTGAGGCAGGAGGATCCAAGTTCAAGGCCAGCCTCAGCAACTTAGCAAGACTCTGAGCAACTTAGTGAGACCCTATCTCAAAAGAGCAAAAAAAAAAGGGCTGGGGATGTGGCTCAGTAGTTAAGGGCCCTGGGTTCAAATCCCAGTACAAAAAGTATATATATTTTTTATATACATATATGTGTGTGTGTATACATATGTGTGTGTATATATATATGTACATATATATACACATGAAGAATGTACCTCAATGCAATAAAGTGTATATATGACAAAACCACAACTGACTTCAAACTGGGGAAAACCTGAAAGTGTTTTGTCTAAGATCTAGAATGAGACAAGAATGTCCACTTTCACCACTCTTACTCAACATAGCATTGGAAGTCTTAGCCAGAACAATTACAGGAGGGAAAGCAAGGGCATCCAGATAAGAAAGGAGAAGTCCAATTATTCCTGTTTACAGATGACATGATTTTATATACAGAAAAACCTAAAGACCCCACCAAACAACTGTTAGAACAAAGGAATTAAATTACTGAATACAAAGATGAACATACAAAAGTCAGTAGGTATTCATATACCAGTAACTGCTGATAAAGAAATTGAGCCAGGTGTGGTGGTGCACACCCGCAATCCCAGTGATTCAGGAGACTGAGACAAGGACAATCAAAAGTTCCAGGTTAGCCTCAGCAACAACTTAGTGAGACCCTGTCTAAAAAAAAAAAAAGAAAAAGAAAAAGAAAGAAAGAAAGAAAAAGGACGAAAGAAAGAAGAAAGAAAGAAAGAAAGAAAGAAAGAAAGAAAGAAAGAAAGGAGAAAGAAAGAAAGAAAGAAAGAAAGAAAGAAGAAAGAAAGAAAGAAAAAAGAAAAGAAAAGAAAAGAAAAGAAAAGAAAAGAAAAGAAAAGAATAGAAAAAAAGAAACTGGGAAAAAGTACAAGAACTGAGAATGTAGTTCAAAAACCCTGTATTCAATCCAGTACCAACACCACCACCACCACCCAAAAAAAAGAACTCAAGAAGGCAATCCTACTCAAAATAAAAATAAGTTAATAAAAATAAGATTCTTAGGGGATAAATTAAACTACATTGAATGATCTCTACAATGAAAATTATAAAAAACTGAAGAGGACACACATAAAAGAGAAGACACCCCACAATCATGGATTACAAGAATATTGCTAAAATGTGCACATTGCCCATAGTGATATACAGATTTAGTGCAGTCCTCCTTAGAATACCAATGACATTCTATTCTTCAAATAGAAAATAATCCTAAAATTCATATGGAACCACAAAAAATCCTGCATAGTCAAAACAATTTTCAGCAAAAAAACCAAAGCTAAAGACATCTCTCTGTGCCAAAAGAGCGGCTACAAGCATGATGAAACCGGCCAGTTTTTCTAAGAAGTGTGTAAGCACCAAACCCAAAAAACAGCAGCACAAGAAGGGCCAGAATTCTCCATATACCCAGAGATAGTGATGTCATGACAGGAAGCTATCAGGGGGCTGGCTAAGTCAGTTTTCTAGAAAAAGGATAAAATTAAAAGATTGTGTTGAGCTTGGGTGTATTAAATCCAAGTGTAGACCTAAGAGAATGCTGGCTAGTGCGAGATGCAAGCATTTTGACCCTAGAGGAACTTAGAAGAGAAAGAGCGGAGTGATCCTGTTCTTAGCTTCATTTTGCATTATGAAGACAATAAATATTGAGGTTATGTTGAGAGGGGGGTAAAAGTTAAAGCCATCCACACCTGACCTCAAAACATACTACAAAGCTATACTTACCAAACAGCATGGTACTGACATGACTGATAGACCAATGTAGGAGAAATAAGTCCACACATCTATAGCCACTTAATCTTGGACAAAGGCTAGAAAAAAACAGTGAAGAAAGAGCAGTGCCCTCAATAAATGGTGCTGGGGAAACTGGCTACCCATATGCAGAAGAAAGAAACTAAATCCCTATCTTTCTCATATGCAAAAATCACCTCGAGATGGACCCAGGACCTAAATTTAAGACATGAAGCTATGAAACTACTAGAAGAAAACTGGGGGAATACTTTAAGACACTAGTATAGGCAATAATTTTTGGATAAAACCCTAAAAGCACAAGCAACATAAAAAAAATAGAAAAATGAGATTATATCAAAACAAGAAGATGCTGCCCAGTAGAGTAGACAGTCAACACAGGAAAGAGATGAACTACAGAACAGGAGAAAAAATTTGCCAAGTGTTCTTCCAACAAGAGATTAATTTTCAGAATATATAGGAAATTCAAACTACACCAAAAATAAAAATAATTCAATTATAAAATGGGCAAATGACCTGAACAGACATTTCTCAAAAGAGAATATACAAATGGCCAATAAATATATGAAAAAAAATGCTCATCACTAATCATCCTGGAAATACAAACAAAACCACAATGACATGTTACCTCACCCCAGTTAGAATGGCTATTCCCCAAAAGGTAAAAACAATAAAAACTGGTAAGGATAACATGAAAGGGAAGCTTCCACATGCTTTTGGTGGGAATGTAAATGAGTTCAGCCATGATGGACAACAGCATGGAGGTTCCTCAAAAAACTAGAAATAGAACAACCATATACTCCATCCATCCCACTAGTAGGAAAATATCCATAGGAAACAAAATCTGTATGTTGAAGAGAGATCTGGACTTGTGTGTTTATTGTAGCACAAATCACAAGAGCCAAGCTATGGAATCAACCACAGAGTCCATTGATAGGTGAATGCATTAACAAGAAGTATAAATATACTACAGAATATTATTCAACCATAAAAAAGAATGAAATTTTGTCATTTGCACTACAAAGAAATGACAAATGTTTAAGGAAATGAAAATGCCCATCGCCCTGATTTGAT
>JAJEJO010000631.1:51751-106570 GCA_020662805.1 Glaucomys volans
GCTTGGATTACAGGCGTGCGCCACCAAGCCTGGCTTGCCTTGGAGTTCTTTGAACAATCAAATTCCACTAAATTACCTTAGGTTATGTTCCTTGCTACAGGTATGGCAGATGCTTATGGACAATTTTCTTTAAAAGCTTTCTCTTACACCCTCAGTAACTCCACAGCTCCTTGTAATACAGCTACTGTCACAACACAGTATACTTTCCTGTCTATTGGTCTTCTTTGCTTGTCAGATAGGGCAGAGCTGAGGATTAGTCAGGGCACCCTAGGAAAGAGATGCCACATGCAAATTGAAAGTCCAGAAGGATTTGTGACTTTTTCACAAATGGTGCTGGGAAAACTAGATATCCATGTATAGATGAATGAAATTAGATTTCTTTATCTCAACCTGCACAAAAGTCAAATGGATCAAAGACTTAGGAATTGTACCAGAAACAGTGCAACTACTAGAAGAAAATTAATATCAACACTCCAGCATTTTGGTTCAGGCACAAATTTCCTTAATGAGACCCCTAAAGCTCAGGAAATAAAACCAAGACTCAATAAGTGGGAAGCCATCAAATTAAAAAGTTTCTGGGGGCTAGAGTTGTGGCTCAATGGTAGAGCACTTGCCTAGCATGTGTGAAGCACTGGGTTTTATTCTCAGCACCACACAAAAAGTAAAATAAAGGTATTGTGTCTGTCTACAACTAAAAAAAATTTTTAAAGTTTCTGCAGACAAAAGAAATGGTTAAGAGCAGGCAGAGAGAGCGTATAGAATGAAAGAAAATCTTTGCCAGCCACTCCTCTAATAGGATTAAAATCCAGAATGTATAGAAGAACTAAAACTTAACACTAAAACATATAACCTAGTCAATAAATGGGCAGAAGAATTCACAAAAGGCCAACAAATATATGAAAAAAATATTCAACATTTCTAGCAATCAGAGAAATGCAGAAAAAAACCCTACACTAAGATTTCATCTCACTCCATTGAGAATGGCAATTATCAAGAATACAAATAATAGGACTGGGGTGTAGCTCAGTGGCAGAGCACTTGCCTAGCAGTGTAAGACACTGGGTTCTATCTTTAGCACTTCATAAAAAACAAAAACAAAAAATAAAGGCATGCTGTCCATCTACAAGTACTGAAAATTATTTAAGAAAAGAATAAGAGTAATAAATGCTGGTGAGGATGTGGGGAAAAAGATGCACTCATACCTTGTTGGTGGAACTGCAAATTAAAACAACCATCTGGAGATTCTTAAAAAGACTAGGAATAGAACCACCAGCTATCCCACTCCTTGGTATTTATGCAAAAGAACCCAAACCAGCATATTGCAGCAAGACAGCCACCAGTGTTCACAGGAGCACACTTCACAATAGCCGACTTATGGAACCAGCCCAGGTGTTCATCAACAGATGATGGATCAAGAAAATGTGATGTATATACATGGAGTTTTACTCAACCATAAAGAATGAAATTAGGGCATTTGCTGGGAAATGGATGGAAATGGAGAATATCATGGTAAGTATAACAAGCCAGACTCAGAAAATCAAGGGTTGAATGTTCTCATACACAGAAACTGAGGGAAAATACGCAGAAAAATAAGGGAAAGTAGGAGATTGGATATCAAAGATATTGGGAAGATCAGTGGAGTAGAAGGAGATCAAGTGAAAAGAAGGAGGAAAGGGGAGGAAATGTGGAATGAATTTAACAAAATCACATTATGTGCATATATAAATGTAACACAGGGAATTTCACCTCTGTGTGTGTGTGTGTGAAAAGCACTGATCAAGGATGGATAAATGGATGAGGGAAGGCAGGAAGATCAGTGTAATGGAGCATGGGGTGGGGGTGAGAGAGGAGAGGGGACTGAAATGGAGTGAACCAGTTTCCATGGATATATGATTTTGTCAGGATGAACCCAGCTACTGTGTATGATTATAATGCTCTAATAAAAATAAAAAACACAATTTAATTAAAAAACACAAAAGCTGAGTTTAGGGAAGCCCAGAGCTAGTGAAGCCAGGAGAGAGATCATCATGTTCAAAGGGCCTTTTTCATCTGAGGGTACAGGCAGCCAGAGACAATCACACTCAGTCAGGAGCCTCAGGACTCCAACCTCACTCTCTTTCTGCCCTCCAATCTCTGCCAGCGCTCTCTATTGGCTGAATCAGTGCAAGAGGGCAAAGAGCGCAAGGTCGTGATGCGTAGAATCATGTTCATGGGCAGAGGGCTGGTTAGAGAGGGTGAAGAGCAGATCTGGATGGGCAAATGGGATGTGTGTGTCCCCTCATGCCTACAACCATCTCCATTTAAGATTTACATTCCCAGTGACCAGGAAAATCCTTGACACTAGAGGGGGGAAATAGGTCAGGGTTGGTTTAGCTAACTCGTGGAGCATTGAAGTAGGTGCTATGAGGCTTCCTTTGTAGTCCTCTGTGTGCCCCAAACCTCTCATCTGCTCCTTTCTGAGATTCTCCATAACCTTAATCCCTACAGGTCAAGGGAGAGTGTGCTCAGTTTCCAGAGACTTCCAAAAAAGATGATTCAACAATATCACTTGGTAACTAAAAGTTTTACCAATCTCAGATTTATTACTGATTGTCTAGGACCACAGTCTCATCTGTATCTAGATATCCTAAAAGGCTCTTATTAAGCCAAGAAATCTTCCTCATGCCCCCACCTTCAGAGCCTAAAGAATCTCCCTTCTATCAGAATCAGATTGACAAAGTGACTGCATTCATGTCCTAGGCCGCCCATAACAAACCATACAGATTGGGAAGCCTGAGCAGAAGCAAGTATTGGCAGGTTGGTTCGTTCTGAGGGAAGGGAGGAAAGCACGTGTCCAGGGCCCTCGGCTTGTGGATAGCTGTCTTTCTCCTGTGTCTTCACATCACCTTCCCTGTGTGTGTGTTTCCATCCTAATTTCCTCTTTAACATATGGATTTGGGAGTGAGAAGACACAATTCAGTCCATAATAGTCACCCTCCAAAAGGTACCATTGGAGTGTACAGGTGTTGATGGATGAATAGATAGACAGACAGATAGACGGTTGGTTTGCAGGATGCATTTAGTAGAAGAAACATGAAAAACATCAAGCAAATCTTAGTCCTGTTTTCATCTATATGACCCTAGTTATTCCCTATGTGCCTCTGTAGGGCAAAGGCCACTCTTTTGGATGATTTTCCTCAGTACTTAGCACAGAAAAGATCGTAGGTCCTTGAGTCCACAAATCTGAGCTGAACACACCCCAGGGGCAATGAATATACACTTGCTATCTATTAGCGTTAATTGACGTCCATTCTATTCAAAAAACAATTGCAGTACTTGGCTCATTCCTTAGGCACAACAGCTCTAAGAAGCCAGGAGTATTAGACTCCATATTTGAAATGTGTTTTTCTTAATAAATAAATACTTTTGAACTTTAAATAAATAAATAAATAAAATGTGTTTTTATTTTCAACTGACATGTAATAATTGTACATATTAGTGGGCCATAGTGTGATAATTTAATACATGTATATACCATATAATGACCAAATCAAGTTCATTAGCCTTTGCATCTCCTATGTATAACTTCTTTGTGTTTAGAGCCTTTCAACTCCTCTCTTCTAGTTCTTCAAAAAGTAGAGGTTCTTGTGAACTGTAATCGCCCTACTGTGCTGTGGAACAATGAAACTTACTTCTCCCATTTTGGTACCCACTATCCAAATTCCATCCTCCTCCTTCCCAGCTGCCCTTCCTAGCCTCTCTTCCAACCACACTTACAAAAGAAATGAAAGTTGAAGTCTTTTAGCCAAGATCAAAGAAGTTCTGGGAAGTTTCCAGACTGACTGTTTGAAGGGCGGAACTGTATCTTACTCACAGAGAGGTCACCTGACTCAGTGGCATAGTGCAGGCCTCAAGCTGGTCTAGCTCAGTGACTTTCTGCAAATAACTCCACTTGTTTTCTCATCTGTAAAATGGACATTTTTTTTTGAACCAGGGATTGAACTCAGGGACACTCGGCCACTGAGCCACATCCCCAGCCCTATTTTGTATTTTATTTAGAGACAGGGTCTCACTGAGTTGCTTAGGGCCTCGCTAAGTTGCTGAGGCTGGCTTTGAACTCGCGATCCTCCTGACTCAGCCTCCCAAGAGGCTTGATTACAGGCGTGCACCACCACGCCCAGCTAAATGGACATTTTTATAGCTCCCATTTCCTTGGGGCGTTGTGGAGATCGGAAGGGATACTATAATGCAAATCTCTCAGTACAGCGCCTAACACAGAGCTGCTTCTGTTGGTATCACTCTTTGCTGGCAGCACAGCTACACATAAATTTGTACTAGCACATCAATAAGCTCCATCTCTCTATGCTGAATAATGGAGGGACATTTGAATGGGGGAGAGTGGTTGCTTAAACAGCAGTAGCTAGAGGGATGCAGGATCAAAGGGGTTTTTGATATTTCAACTTATTTTGTTTGATTTAAGAGAGATGCAAACATGTTTATAGGCCAAAAAGAAAAAACATAAAGGAAGGTAGGTGAGAAAGTATGAGTGGTGTCATAGAAGCCTGGAGCTGATGGAAGCCAACATGGAAAGAACAGGGGCCAGTGGGCCACCTTGGCTTGCACAGAGGGAGACAGGCTGATGGACTGACTGCTTCATTTTTCTCTTCTGCATTGTGGTCTTCAACCACCCCTGACTTCTACAGTGACATCCATAGAGATTATAGAGCACTCACATTAAGGCCAAGACCTCATGTTTCCCATAACATGTTTGGTACTGTAAACTAAGCCGGCATGGAATCCCAGATTTGGCAGTCTTTCCTGGAGGAAAAGGATCCTTTAATGACCCTTTAGCATCACTTGGATATAATAGATTAGGTCCATCCAAACCTGTGACAAACAGACAGCATCTTATAGGATCTTGTGATGTTAAAGCTATTCTGGTGGGGAGAGGAGGATTTGTGGCAACTTAAGACAGTGGCAATTACCAAGGATCCCCAAGGAATCAGGCCAAGGAGATACACGAGTCTAGCCCCCACCTTGACCCAGAAAGACAGCAACACTCCCTTCAAGGTCGCTCTGGCTCCTCCCTGGGGCAGTAGCTCTAGAATCTGCCACTGGATTAAAAGAGAAACAGTCTTTGTCATCAGGAAGCTAGAGACCTTAACAGAGCCCAGAACGAGGCCCCTGACTTTCTGGACAGATGCCCTTCCCCTCCTCCAGTGAAACTGATCAGTGGAAGCCATAAGCTTGACGTGAGTCTTGAAATCAGAGGTGCTTCACTTTTCATCCCTGAGTTACAAGCACACTATTGGCAAGTCTGTTTCCCTCTCAACTCTGGATTCCTCCAGCCTGGCACCTGTCTCTCATTCAGCCACCCCACTTTACTTACAGAAGCAAAACTTCCAGATGGGATGTAACCACCCTGTAGGTATGCTTGAACAAATGCATGCAGACACCGCAAGGAGTTGGGGTCCAGCTAGAGTGCTATGGTAGAGGGTAGCACTCCCTGGCCCACCACCCATACCCTGCAGGTCACAGCACAGAGCTTAAACCTGGAAGGATGGTGTGTCTGGCCCTTGGGCACCACACCGAAAGGTACTGGCTTCTTACTTTCTACTGATGAGCATTTTGAAAAGTTAAAAGGCATAGCTGTAGGACCCCACCCACATCCTGATGCCAAGGAAAGCTGCTGCAGCAAAAGGTTTCCAAGTCCAAGAGTAACTGGTGCATTTTCTGTTGCCCTCCTTAATCTGCTCTCGTGGCTACTAGCTCAGGAGTTACCAGCTACAACCCATTTTTCAAAATCTCAAAGTCCTCTTCTAATCTCATTCATGCTGAAATTTCCAAGAAAACAGGAGGATTTTGCTAAAAGCAGGGAATAGGCCCTCTCAATGCAGTGCGATCTGCTAAGTAACTGCATAGGCCTGCTAGGACTGATATAATAAATTACCATGAACAGGTGGCTTAAAAATGATCTCACAGATCTGCAAACTGGGAGTCTGAAATCATGGTGTTGGTAGGCTGTGCTTTCCTTGAAGCCTTTAGGGGAGGATCCTTCCTCATCTTTCCTTGCTTCTGGAGATTCCATCACTCCAACCTCTGCTTCCATAGCTCTTCTGTGTCATCTTCACCTGGGGTGTTCTATTTGTCTGTATATTTCCCTTTTCTTATAATTACACCAGGCATTGGATTAGAATCCTTTCTAATTTAGTGTGGCATCACCTTAATTTGACTAATTACATCCACAAAGACCCTATTGCCAAATAAGATCACATTCTGAGGTTCCAAGTGAACATGGATTTGGGCAGACCCCAGTCAACCTACAGCAGTGACCAAGTTTTTCTGTGTGGGAGGTGGGGACATGCAGAATCACTGGGTGGTTCATTCTCTTAAGCATCCCTTTCCTCAGTGTCTGGTCGCCACTGGGTAGTGGTAATAGTTGAGCACTAACTCTGGGCCAGGCTTTAGGTAGTTCCAAGTACAGGAGCTCATCACATTGCACCAAAATCCTAAGAGACCATACTCTCATCATCTTTATTTGATACCAGGGGACATAAAGGCTGAGAAGTTAAGAGGGTTGCAGAGGGCCCTGCAGGTGAACCAGTCACCTCTATGCCTGTGTCCTTGTCCTGGGCACTCTACTGCCAATGGGGCAGCCTGGCTTCAGAGCATTTAGATCTGAAAAAGATTTGCTTTTGTCTGTGTATTTTGCTTCTTATATTTTTTAAAAAGTTTTTTTTTAGTCGTTGATGGGCCTCTATTTAATTTATTTATATGTGGTGCTGAGAATCGAACCCAGTGCCTCACACATGCTAGGCAAGCACTCTACCACTGAGTCACAACCCCAGCCTGCTTCTTATATTTTAAGGAATGTAAAACTATGACACATAGGGAAATATGTCATTGTCCAAATTTTTAAAAATAAAAAAAATTTGAAAAGTAAATCAACCAGGATAATTCAAACCACCATATAACAAAAAAGAGAGAAAACAAAAAAGTCTACCCAGGAAAAACAATAAAAATCTCTTTAAATCAGTCACAATGAAACCAAGTCCCAAGGTCAGATAACTTAGGGTTAGGTTTTAAGTTTCTTAAAAGCAATGGGCAAATTGAGAGAAGGCGCTGGTCATATCCTATCCTTGATTGTGACAGCAGCCAGTCTCTGTTTCAGGAGCATCCCAGAGGAAGCCATAATCCCATGTGACTGAACATCTGCCTCTTCCACCGGGTGCCTCCTTCCCAGCTGCATACAGGGAGTCAACTATCACTAGATCAAACACTGGAATGTTTTAAAGGAAATACCTCCCCTGACATCACCTCTCCCTGCTGCTGGGTCAGCTATAGCTTCTCACTGCTCTCTAATGACATCAGCACTGTGGCCACCCACACCCACTTATCGTTTACTCCACAATATTCAGTGAGTGGCTTCCAGGCATGGGGAAGAAAGGCATGGCAATGTCTTAGAGAAAAAGATGAACCAGGAGTGCCTTCCAAGGAGCTTACGTGGGGAGATGGACATCAACCAAAGGAGCTCATTTCAGAGTGAAAAGGACAGAGAAGACAGTGACAAGGGTGACCAGTAGGCAGCACATACTGGAGCCATTGTGTTGCTCAGCTTCCATTATTGAAAACACCCGAGATAATGAATGGGTAAAGAGGTTGATTTTGGGTTCACAGTCTGGAGGTTCTGCTCCATGCCTGGCCCTATTGCTTTTGGGTCTGTGGTGAGGCAGCACATCATGGCAGGAAGCTCAAGGTAGAGCAAAGTTACTCAGCTCACGGATGAGAAGCCAAGAGAGAAAAAGACCAGGGTCCCACTGACCTAAAACCTCCCCCGAGACCTCACTTCTTAAGAATTCCACCACCTCACAATAGTGTCCAGCCAACGACCAAGCCTTTAATACATGGGCCTTTGGGGGACACTCAAGATTCAAATGATAGCAATGGTCAAGAGATGAGATTTGAATTGAATTAGAGATGAGGTTTGAAAAGAGATGAGGTTTGAATTGAATTAGAAGAAGGCAAGCCTTTGTGAGGCTGGAGATATTGAAGCAAGCTTCATCAGTTTTCCTGATCTGCGGAGACCTGGGAGGCAGGCAGATCCTGCTAAGGAAATGAACTTCGACTGTTGGTAATCAGTGCCTTGATCTACCTTACAACCAGGACTGTTAAAACAATGTCATTTAGTAGAACAGGTATAAACTAAATACAAAGGTTTACAAAGATCTTGCTCTGATTATAGAAGAAACCTGTGCAAATAGTTGGATGTGACTTTGGCATCTGTTCAGGACTGGCAAGCAGTGTGCTTCATCAAGACAGGGAAGGGATATGCTCTTGGGAGCTTCCTAACTCACAATCCTAAAAGGCAACTAGGAAGAAAATAATATTTAAAACACAGGCTACCTCTGTCATTCTTTAACAGTTACAGTGAGCCTAGACTGCATCTGGGTGAAGAATCCCTGAAATCATGGAAAGTCCTTGGATTCCAGGAAGTGACTGGGGTACAATTCCTAGAGCTGGAGTTCAGGTGGGGTTGTCCATCTTAGGTTGGAAAAGGATTGGGTGACCAGCCTCTACAGCTTTCACATTGTGCCCTCCTGTGCTATAGAGGTTGGCTCATGTGTCAAGTCTTATGAAATCCCCAAGGGCTCATGCATGTAGGTTGACAGTAGATATGGAAGTGAACTTTCTCAATGTCCATTCCAACCACCTCCGAGCTTACTTCTGCACTACAGTCTGGAAAGCTGAATTCCATTCCTTGGTGTTTTGCGCCTAGGGTACCAGCAGATGATGTGGTTCTGTGTCTACCTAGAGGATGACTTTCAGGAGTCTGAGCTAGAAGTGAGTAGTCATGTTCAGGAAAATGAAACCTAGCAAATCCACTGGCAGACTCTTGTGGCAGCTGTGGCAGTTTTAGGTGTCCAGCACTTATTTTTTCAGGTGTCCGAGTGGGAAGAGGTGGCAGTGGTACATCTGCTACTAGCATCAGGGGAGATTTGCAAACTTTGCCATATATCAGAATCACCCTGAAAACTTTTTAAAACAGATTGCTAGCCGGGCATGGTGGCGCATGCCCATAATCCCAGCACTTGGGAGGCTGAGGCAGGAGGATCTCGAGTTCAAAACCAGCCTCAGCAACTTAGCGAGGCCCTACGCAACTCAGTGAGACCCTGTCTCTAAATAAAATACAAAATAAGGCTGGGGATGTGACTCAGTGGTGAAGTGCCCCAGGTTCAATCACCAGTACCCCCTCCCCCCCCAAAAAAAAAAACCCAGATTGCTGGGCCCCACCCCAGAGTTTCTCATTCAGTAGGCATTTCTACCAAGTTCCCAGGGGATGATGATGCTACTAATCAGGGAACTCCCCTTGGAGTGTGATTTATTTCTTTCTGGCTCTGCTACCTGTAGCTGCATTGTTCATAGAAAACTTCTAAGCCTGTATGGCCTTCCTGATGATTTGTGAATCAATTAACACCCTCGCTAAACCCCTCTCTGTTTAACTAGCTTGAGTGGGGCCTGTTGTCTGCAGCTGAGGTCTGTGGTCTCATTTATTCACGCCTTAATCATTCTTGTAATTCTCCACCAAATCCTCCTCTTTCACTCAGTTGGGAAGAGGTCTCCAAGTCTATGCTTGTCCTTGGCCCTACTTCCTATA
Source organism: Glaucomys volans (assembly GCA_020662805.1). Lineage (NCBI taxonomy): Eukaryota > Metazoa > Chordata > Mammalia > Rodentia > Sciuridae > Glaucomys > Glaucomys volans. Next base: position 61,386 of record JAJEJO010000631.1, read on the forward strand.
GGAGTCACATGACCCACGCTGTCACACGCCCATCTGACCAAGATGTTCCTCCATTTCACAATCACACCCAATTAACTCCCCCTTGGTCCATAACATTTCAATCTCCTCACCTTCTCCAAAACTAATCAAATCAGGAATCTTCACAAAAGGGGTTTAGGGCCTATTGCCTCAAAGCCAAGAGCATCTTGGATTTACTATTGAAATAGCGCCACTGAAGAAAAAGTAAGTAAAAAAATAAGAAAATCATAATAGGCCAAAAGGAAAAAAGTCAGACGCTGGGAGGTGTAGCCAGGGGTAGAGCACTTGCCTAGCATGTGGTTGGAGCCCTAACACCACACAAAATAAAGTCAGGTGCCAGAGTCCTGTTTCAGACTCATTTTCTTGATTTTGTTTTGTTTTTTAAAACACATTTTAGGAAATACATCTTGATATGAAATTCAAAGTAAAAATGACCTAAAAGAGCCCCCTCTGTAGGGTATGAGAGTGCATGAGATTGATAAAATGGCATCTTGTGAGACATATCTATTTAAAAATTGGTTAAATTATATTATTTACCCAATGAGCCACAAGGACTCAAAAAAATCTCACAAACACAATAACAGTCCTTCAGGTAAATGCCCTTTCAGACAGATTTTTAAATGTGTATCATTTATTTGATAAAGCATAGCAACCTATCGAGAGAGGAGTTATGGTCTGCTGCATAAATAGGCATTTGGACAGCTTTAAAAATGCATACTCTTTACACTCAAATGCCGAGTGGAAATCCTAATGGAAAGTGGTTATTATAAGTAAAGAGCAACCACTTTTCAAAACCAAGAGGTGATCTGGCCCAATGGGGACTCTTTTTTGGGAGGCAGCATTTTTTAAATACTTTTATTTATTTATTTTTTATGTGGTGCTGAGGATAGAACCCAATGCCTCACACAAGCTAGGCAAGGGCTCTACAACGGAGCTACAATCGCAGCCCCCAATGGTGTCTTTAAAACTTTTCTTCTACAGAAGCTGCACAAATATCTGCCAAATTGCTTATTTAAATGACACTAGTCACTGTTGGGCCTTTGTTGAGAATAGAGCCACTGCCCTCCAGCTCAGATTGGTTCTGTTCCCCACCTGGTCTGTCCATCAGAATCACCTGGGGAGCCTTTACAGGTCCTACCTCAGAGGCACTGGGACACGGCTGCTTTAAAAGATCCCCAAGTGATTCTAATGTGTGGTCTGGGATGAAAACTCCCGACTGCATTGAGAACCTGAAATCCAGAAACCAAGTGACTACCACGAATTCATGCAGTGAGCCTTGGGGTTAACCCAGGTGTGCAAATCTTGGGTTTTCACTCTTGCTATTTCGCAGTCTCTCATTTTCTTTCACAGTGGCCTTTATTTCCTTTTAATATTATTCTATGCTTTCCTCACTGCCTCTAAAGTACGTCAATAGTGTGCCAAGGTTATACAATTACATTACCAAACATTCAGAAAACACAGGGAAATTCCAAAGCACATTTCTGTCCCAATACCAGTTCAGTAAGTTTTCATATCACCAAGATTGTGTTTTCTTCTCTGTCATTCCTATTTGTAAATAAGTTTGTATATTTGTATTTAAGCACTTTTTAAATTTTTTTTTTTTTTTTTTTTTTTGTAGTGCTGGGTATTGAACACAGGGCCTTGTGCTTGTGAGGCAAGCACTCTACCAACTGAGCTATATCCCCAGCCCACAGCTATATCCCCAGCCCTAAACACTTTTATATTCCCCCAATTCTACTTTCCTATAAAGTCTATTGGTTTTTGTTTTAGTCTGTTTTCTGTTGCTATAACAAAGTACCAGCTGGATAATTATAAAGGAAAGAGTTTAACTTGACTCAGTTCTGAAGGCTGGGAAGTTCCAGAATGGGCCTCTGCATCTGTCAAGAGCCTTGATCTGCCTCATGCCATGGTGGTAAGACAATGGAAGTGGAAGGAGTCTAGTGCAAGAGAGACAGAGAGAAACCAGACTTGCCTTATAATCTCTTCAAGAGGGTGGAGCCCCCAAGATCTAATTATATCTTAAAGGCCCTTCCACCTCTTGAAACCATTATATTGGCAATTAAATTTCAACCTGAGTTTTGGCAGCGAAAAACCACATCGAAACCATAGCAGTTTTATGTTAACTAAAAAACTAATAGATGTTTACTGAAAATTTCAAGGAATGCAAACATGCACAGAATAGAAAATAAAAACCCTTCCAACCCCAGTTTCTAAAGGAAATTTTTTTTTCTATACATCTTCTGAAATGGGATTATATGGTGGGACCAGTTCTGTCATTTGTTTCTCTCTCTCTCTCTCTCTCTCTCTCTCTCTCTCTCTCTTTCTCCTCTTTTTTCTTAACAGATTGTTTGGATATTGTTCTATGTAGTGCAAACTGAGCCACCTCATTTATAGTATTGCATTGAATGGATATTCCATAATTCAGTCAGTCAACTTCCTCTGGAACATTTAAGTTTTTTCTGTAAAAACAAGCCTATGAATAAACAACTAACCAAGTAAATCTCTAGGCTCAGTCTACACTCTGGTCCCTGCTGTCCCTAAGCAGGACAACTCACAGAACAGTGAGGCCAAGCCCAGGGTGAACCTCATCTAAATGTACTTCTAGAAATTTCCAAAGCTGGCGTGACCAGATTTTCTGTGCAGACTAATCTTTGTTTCCCTGGTCCTTCCTCTGGCTGCCAGCTGGAGAATGGAAGGCAACATGCAACACAGGCATTTTGTTTTGCTTTAAACATCAAGCTTAAAACTAGTTACCCATGTTGCTGAAAAGTGAAATTTGTGAAAATTTATTGAAATCTCAAGAGCCTGAAGAGCGTTTGTGTTCTTGAACCTTAGACACAGAAATGCTGTTTTAGGCAATAGAGTCTAAGAAAACAATCAAGCCCCAGAGGCAGACTGTTAGGATTGAATCTTCAATTCACTTTTTTTTTTATTTAATTTTTGTATTTGTTCTAACTAGTTATACATGACAATAGAATGCATTTATGCATTTTGATATATAATTTTTCATTATATAGTATAATTTTTCATTTTTCTGATTGTACATATTATAGGATCACATCAGTCATGCAAACAAAAAATCAGTAATGTGAAGAGAGACCCTATAGATTGGGAGAAAATCTTTACCACATGCACCTCAGATAAAGCTTTAATCTCCAGGATATATAAAGAACTAAAAAAACTTAACACTAAAAAAACAACCCAATCAATAAATGGGCTAAAGAACTGAACAGGCACTTCACAGAAGATATACAGTCAGTCAACAAATATGTGAAAAAATGTTCAACATCTCCTGCAATTAGAGAAATGCAAATCAAAACTAAGATTTCATCTCACTCCAATCAGAATGGCAATTATCAAGAATTCAGTTCCCTTTTCACAAGTGGATAGTTCCTTCTCAGTACCTGTCCCCTCGTCTTTATTTATTTATTCTTATTTTTTTCAAGTTGTTTTATTTACAATGCCAACTTTTAAAAGCTCACTAAAGTTAACTGGACAATAAACTAGGCAGAAATTGCTTTACAAAAGGAGAGAAAGCAAGCCCAAAATGCTACTTTCTAGAGAGAACCACAGTTCAGTTTTATTCAGAGTAAAGAAAAAAGAAACTTTCTCTCTTACTATATGAAATTCAGCCATAGGTTTGGAGTCTGTACTCAAACTACACATGCAATAAGGACAATGTTACACTAATACAATGGATTTGCTTCTGCATTTGTCTACTGTTTGTCTAATGTTAACAATTATAAACAGAGCAATGCAACTAGTATTTGGAACAATCCATATAGTGTTACAGCGTCAGGTACAACATTTCACTTCTCTTCACACCACGGGGTCTCTTTGCGTACCTGGGCTTCCTCCTCTTCAGTAAAGCCATTTCTGATACTGAAGGTTCTGTGAATCTCCTCAGGAGTTTTCCCCTCGATCATATTGGCAGCAGTCTTGCATGTAACATCAAGCAAACCTTTGATGTCTAAGTAGTTTACAGCCAGAATAAGTTCAAAAAGTGTTCCTTGGTCAACTTCCAGGAATTCTTGGTCCCAAACAGGGATATCACCTGTTCATTTTTCTTCGTTCTCATCATCCTCAGGAGGAGGAGAGTCATTTTTGTGATGTGTGCACCACTGAATGACCTTTTTTAATATTGCTACATTATCATTTGGTAGAGGAACTTCATCATCCATTCGCAAATCTCCCAACATGGTCTTGATTGTTACAGATTGTTTGGCAATTTCTACATCAACTTCAAATATCTCCCCATCAGAACTCTGCAACTTAATTGAAGGCATGGGTTTAGTCTTAAGAAGATGGTGGGCTGGAGTCTGATGGGAGCAGGGTGGCGTCCACACAAGGAAAGAAAAAGACCAGGACAAGGCCACTCCTCCCCTCATCTTTACAATGGAAATAATACCTGTACTTCCTTCTTAAGCAGTTGTGAAGACTGAGTGAATTAACAAGTGTCAGCCATCTAGGAAAGCATCCAGAAAGCATTGTAAATGTTGGCTAGTATTATTTGTAACAGCAAAAATTGATAGGAAGCTAGTTACATAAGTAATAGGATATTATGTGGCCATGATAAATCACTATGGGAAAATTATTAAATACCTCTAGTCTGTAAGGTTTATGAGCATTTTAATACTTTCATATTTTTTGAGGCTTTCTACAATAAGTACAATTACTTTTTATAATCAGAGGAATTTTTGATAAGAAGGCATCTTGAGACCCATATGTATTTCAATTATGTTAATTCTTTTCTCTCAATGTGTCAATGTTATGGGTTTAAATCTATGGGGTTGATGGGGTTCCTCTGCTGTCTGGGTCTCTCTCAAATGTGTGGTCCTTTCCCCAACAGTGCTGCCCACCCTCTGATCACTTCTCACTTCCAGCCTCTACCTGACCACTGCTCAGGATTGAATTCCATAAACTTACTTGATTTCAACTATAAAAGACTGTTCAGGCTTACAGCACTGTGTTTGCCACAAGAATACAATTTGAGTTTTACCAGGGAACAAAGACAATGGATGAAATTTCTAAGAGTGGAATCGTAAGTGACATCTGGACAGTGGAGTAAGCAGTTGAATACACAAGAGGGAAAATGGTTTCTGATGGCCCTGAAACCAAAGCCTGTTGATCCATTAGGTACATTCCTTCCCTCTGGCTCAGCTCAGAAACACACAGTTCAAAGTGAGAAAGTTCCTTCTTTCCTGAGAGATAGAGACCTGGATAGAGCCCACAGCAATGAACAGACCCAGGCAGAGGCAGATGCAAGGAAGTTGTAGGAAGGGCTAGTTCACACAGGGAGAGTTCTTCTCTGTAATGTAAGACTGTAAGGAGTCTCCCAGGGAAAGAAAAACACCAATGACCTCCAAAAACTAGATACGCCTGACTCTCTGCCCCCACGGGTAGCAGGAAGAAAAATGGACATCCTTCTGAGTTCAAAGGGCACTGTCCTGGGAAAAGGAAATGATTAGAATTTACATCTGAGCCCAGGTTTGTAACAAAGAAATTGCTTTATAATTTAAGAATTATTCATTCCCACCTATGCCTGTGTCCTCATCCCAGGAAGTAGCAAGTCAACTGTATCCAATGAGGGATTAGAGATAATAAATAAAAGAGTAGCAATTAATTGTGCATCCCAGTTTAACAGACTGGGCTGCTGGGTCATGCTCGAGTGGCTTATCAAATTTAGCCCTATTATGATTGCCCTGTATTTCAATTGATGCCTGTGCTCACATCCCAGGGCACTTGTACCACACAGTATTCCAGATATTAAGGAATCTGAACATAGAGGTTGTTATAGGATTCTCATTCCCATAGCATGAGGCAAAAGTGTTGAAAATGGCAGTTTAATGAGTCATGTAAAACCGTTCAGTATTCAGTCACACATTTAATTACCAGCCCGCCACTCGTACCCACCTCCCACCACCCATCCTGCAAAAAGGCCACTGGAGGTAGAGGGATAGGGCTGTTGGCTAGATGCCTTACATCCGAGGTGCCTTTTTAAAACTCTTGCCCATTTCCTTGCTTTTTAAAAAGCAGAGTTACCTAGATGTCAAGGCTGTCTGATCCCCAGAATCATTAATCAGAGTCACACAAAGAAAAATAAATAACAATGAAGCAGGGATAAAAGGTGCTTTAAATGCAGGGCTCAGGTGTGCCGCCCCGCCCCTTCCTGAACTGGGAGGTGGTGCACGAGGGCCTCTGCTGGACTGGTGAACATTTTCTCCTTTCCTGCTGGCCGTGTCCTTGGTGAAAACCTCTGAAGGTGCCCCAACCGGCAAAGGTCTCTCTGCTTGAACGACAGATCTCATTTGAACAGTGCACTAATTCTTTCATTTGCTGCTCTACGTGTTTTCGTCTTGGGGCTATCATTTTACCTGTCAGCTCAGGTAAATAGTCTTTAATAGGACAAAGGCTTTGAAAGGTTATCCAGGACCTGATTTTGTACTGAGACTCCATACTTTCACTGTTGAGTGAAACCCAAAAGTCAGTCACCCCAAAGGGTCACCTCCTTGTAGTAATTTCGGGGAGGAGAGGGAGGTCAAATCTGCCCAACAAACTGGACTGACCACTGTTCCTTCAAACAGGTGTTCCCGCCCCCCACTGCTGCCAATAGGTCAGAGGGGGCTGAAGAAGGTTCCCCTTAATGACCACTTTTCGCCTCACTCCAGAACATCACTGCACACTGTTATGCAGGGATATCAGTCCTGAAGGACTGGGGACAGCTAAAAGGAGCTACAGGTTATGGGAGGAGAATTTAAAATTGAACAGAAATATGACTTCCCCCAAAATATAAGGGCATACATAGCTGTCAGGAAAGAAAAGAAACAAAATTTAAAATCACTTCCATGTATGATAATACTTAAGTATCAAGTGAAAAAAGGGAAAACCTCTAATAGTATAAAGACTTAACCAGGACCCTTCAATTCCATCCGTAGCTCCCTCTGCTGGTGTTCCGCGGGGTGGCACTGCCGGTCCACAGTGCAGCATGCTGGGGCCACACAATTCAAGGCTTCCAGAAACCCCACGGGTTATTAATTGGATTTTAGGCAGCCTTTGTACTTTGGAATCTGGCAATTTGTGGCACTTGAGTCACATCGAGAAATTGGAATCACAGGCATGTCACAGAGAGTGGGTTTAGGGAGTGTTCTCCTCTGTTCTCCAAAGGCACCGTCATGCACTTCTGGTCTCCTAATCCATGAGCTATCCAGCAGGCATGGATATCATGTTAGTTTGTTAGGGCTGTGTACAAATGGTGTCAACTAAACAACACAAATGTATTGTCATAGTTCTAGAAGCTTGATGCCCAAGATCAAGGCATCAGCAGGGCCCGTTTCTTCTGGGACTGGGAGGGAAGGGTCTGCAGCAGGCCTCTCTCCTAGCTTCTGGTGGTTTTCTGGCAGTCTCAGCATTCTTTAGCTTGCAGAACCCTGTCCCTTATCTCTACCTTTGTCTTTCCATAACCTTCTCCCTGTGTGGGTCGGTGTGCAGATTTCCTCTTCTTTGTAAGAATACCAGGCATGCTGGGTGAGGGTCACCCTACTCCAGTACAACATCACCTTAACTAACCACACCTGCAAGGACCACACTTTCAAAGAAGATGACATTCAGAAGCACTAAGGTTAGGACCTGAAAACATGAAATCTTGGAGGACACAATTCAACCCATCCAGCTAAGTTTTCTTTATTTATCGGAAAATGGTTGGATGACTCATTAAAATTTACCTGTAATAAAGTTGACCTTTGTTAAATATGAAACTTATTTATAATTAGGGAGAAATGTATATTGAATTTGTTTAAAAATAAACCTCTAAATAATAACTGAGTGACCATGGGTGAGTCACTTCTCAGGATTCTGTTTTCTTATCTGTGAAAATGAAGGATTGGGGCTGCAAGTGCAGCTCAGTGGTACTCACCTAGTACGATGAGGCCCTGGGTTGAATTCCTAGTAACCATGCCCACACACACACACACACACATAAACGCCTTTAAACACATGAAGGATTTAAGATAACCTCAAAAGTCTTTCCCAGTACTAGAAATCTAAGCCCTTAAAGCATAGAGAATTTGTATTAATAATAGAATGCAAAATATAATTTGACAATGGCTTCTGGTCAGATAACAAAGGCAAATCCAAAAATATAAAAAATAGGTATCGTGCAGCTGCTGAGACAAACAGACCTGCTTCTGCAGGTGTTATGCACACAAAATTACTCAGTGAGTGATCTAAGTATCCAGGAAATTCGGATCTCTGATGGTCACACTTGCTCCCGTAAGGTCTTCTGGCTCAGCTACCATGGAGGCTAAGCAGTCTGGAGGTGCTGTGGTCAGAAATAACTACTAGATCAGAGTTAATTATAAATGCACAGGTGAATTCTAAAGACAGTGGGTCAGCGCTCTCACAAGGTGGTATTAATGTAAAAACTCACCAATGAAATTGTTCTCTAGAACAAGTGCATTTGCAGGACCACAAAAACAAGTACCTGTTGCCACATCATTTTAATCACCTAACAGGATGAGGATGGACTACAGAAGCCACTCTATTCTTTCCTTGCTTTTTAAAATGTCTTTTTGTTGTTAGTAGTGGTGCATACTACTTATACATAATAGTGGGTTCATTGTAGCATATTTGTACATGCATACAATTTGACCAGTTTCACTCCTTAACACCTCCTATTATGGTTTGGATGTGAGGTGTCCCCACCAAAGCTCCTGTTAATGCAGGAATATTCAGAGGTGAAATGATTAGATTATGAGAGCTGTGACCTAATTGGTCCATTCTAGTTTGAATGGACTGACTGGGTAATAACTGTGATCAGGTAGAACATGGCTGGAGAAGGTGAATCACTGGGGGTATACCCTGGAAGGGTGCATCTTCTCAGTGGCCTCTTTTCCCCTCCTTCTCTCTACTTCCTGACCTGGCCGTGAGCTGAGCAGCTTTCATCTTCCAAACCTTTCCCCCATGATGTTCTGCCTCCTAGGCACAGAGCAATGGAGTTGGCTGACCATGGACTGAACTTCTGAAACCATGATCCAGAATAAACTCTTCCTCCTCTAAGTTGTTCTTGTCAGGTCTTTTGGTCACAGTGACAAAAAGCTGACTAAAACACCTCCCTTCCTCTTCCCTCCCCTTAATCCCTCCCTCTACCCTGAAGTTCTATTTTCTACTCTCATAGCATCTTGTCCCCCACATTTGTTGGTTTGTTTTCCCCCTTTATTCTGTAGCTACCACATAGGAGAGAAAACACACAATACTTGACTTTCTGACTTACTTCACTTAACTTGATGCTCTCCAGTTCCATCCATTTTCCTGTGATGACCTAATTTTGTCCTTCTTTGTGGCTGAATTGTGTACATGTCCCACATATTCTTTATCTAGTTGTCTGTTGACAGACACCTTGGCAGATTCATAATATGTGTATATAAACATATGTATGTATGTAACTCTAAAGTATGACGACTTTAATTCTTTCAGATAATACTGGGGAATGGTTTAGATGAACACATGGTAATTTTAATTTTAGTTTTTTGAGGAACCTCCATACTGATTTATTTATAGCAGTTTTACCAATTTACATTCCCACCAATGGTGTATAAGAGTTCCCTTTTCCACTCGTCCCTGTCAGCATTTATTATTTATGCTCTTATTTTTTTGTGGGGGGAGGTACTGGAGATTGAACCCAGATTTACTTTACAACTGAACTACATCGCCAGCGCTTTTTATTTTTTATTTTGTGACAAGGCCTTGGTAAGTGACTTAGGGCCTCACTAAGTTGCTAAGGCTGGCTTCAAACTTGCAAATCTTCCTACCTCAACCTCTCAAGTTGCTGGGATTATAGGTGTGCACCACTGTGCATGACATTACTTATGTTCTTGATAATTGCCATTATGATTGGGGTGAGATGGGAATCTCAGTGTAGTTTGATTTGCATTTCCCTGATAATTAAAGATGTTGAACATTTTCATATAATTATTGGCCATTTGTACTTCTTTTGAAGTGTTCAGTATCTGCGCCTTTACTGAATGCATTGTTTTTTGTTCCTTCTATTTGTAAACAAAACCCTGCTAAATTTCCTTAGTTTTCAGTGCTGAGTACAGATAAAAGCTCACTAGTTTCAGAATGTTATACTTCCTGCCTGTGTGACAATAATGTTGCTAATCAGTCTTTTAAGCACAAAGACCAGGTCACAGTGAACTTCTTGCTTTGCTCCCTCATCACTATGCTTGATCTCACAATGACAGAATGGCCCAACTTTACTTCTCTTTTATGTCATAAATATGTCAATGAGCAAATCCTTCAACTTCATACAGTCTTCACATGAACTTCTTTTGGGGAGCAAAGGAGTTCATCTCAATGCCAATCAAAATTGGAACCCATAACAACCAAACAGCCTTGTTTAAAAGGAGATGGTTTTATAATACAGTAGTTCTCCCCTTACTGATAGGAGATAAGACCACCAAAAGCCCTGCTTGAAACTGTGGATACTATGAAACCCTACATTTACTATGAGTTTTCCTATACATATCCATGATAAATTTTAATTTTTTAAATTATTCAAATAATAACTTAACAATAAAACTAATAAAATAGAATAATTATAACATTCTATGAATTTTTATTGTCATTCTTGTGAAATAATACAATGTTCACACAATGAGAAGAAGCAAGGTGAAGGACATAGGCATTATGATGCAGCATGAGGCTGCTGTGTAAGGTTACTTGACCACAAGCACTGTGATGCTTCAATAGTCGATCTAACAACCAAGATGCTACTAAGAGACTAACATATAGGTAGCATATACAGTGTGGATATGCTGGACAAAGGGATGACTCATGTCCTGGATGGAACAGAGTGGAAAGGCATGGAATTTCATTCACACCCCTCAGAATGTCAAGTAATTTTAAACTTATAAATTGTTTATATATGGAATTATCTATTCAATAACTTTGGATGACTTGTGGTTGGCCAAGGGTAACTGAAACTGCAGAAAGCAAAGCTGCCGATAAGGAGAAAGTACTTAAGTCCACATTACCACTCAGAAATATTTGTTAAGAGGACATGTCTTTCATAGGGAACATAGTTAATTATTAAAGATCTGTTTGTTGGAATGGCATGTATTGATTTTAAATGATGGCTTTGAACTCTATGTAATGAGATAGGAAGGTGTATTAACAATATCAAGGGGAAAAAAGCAGAATGATAAATGTATTCTTAAAAAATTTATATGAAATGATTTACAGAATGAAATCCCATTCTTGCCCAGATCTATGTGCTCCAGCCCTCTGTCTGGCTCTCTGACCACATCCTCTCCCTCTCTATTGGTCCCACACTCTGCTTCCAGCCACGAGGGCCTCTTCTGGTGACTCCTACACACCAGTGGGTTTGCACAACAGGGCATTGCGTGAACTCTTCCTGCTGCCTGAGGTGCCCTTCTCCCACTCTTCACATACTAGCTCCTTCTCAGCAGTTTAAGTCACAGTCAACACTGCATTCTCACGAAGCCTTTCCTGAGCATCTGATCTAAAGAAGAGGCCTCATGACTTCTTATTACCTTGCTCAATTTTGCCAAATACTGCTGGCACATGACTGGAAATATCCTTTTTCATTTATTCATTTGTTTGTTTGTTGTTTGCTCCATGGTATCAGGAGTGTTGATTTTTCTTTACTATTAATCCTTAGGTCCCAGAATAAAAGTTGGTGAGTGGATGACTGTTCTAGGAATGAATAAAATGTGCATAAGAAAAAGGAAGGCAATACATCAAATTGCCAGCACTTTCTACAAAGGTACTAGGGTTAAGAACAATTTCCCCCTTCTTTTAAAAATAATATTATTCTCTTTTTTAATGGAAAAAAAAAAGGTTGTTAACCTTCCCAAATGCCACAGGAACATGAAAAGGTCAATTCTATTGTGTACTCCAAACTATAATACATTTTTAATTTACTTCCTTAAGAAATTAACTCCATAAACTCCAAAGAAAGAACTCTTTCACCGCTTTTTGAAATTTTAGATTTAATTCAAAGATAAATTGATCACATTAAGTCATTCAGGTGTGTTCTATTTTTCATCTTTTTGTTGGAAAAGACTACAACAAAAATTAGGCTTAGATGGTTCACCTCCACATGAATCAACTTTTCTGTAAATACCATGGTGCTAGGACTGAATGTTCCCCAAATTCATGTGAAAGAATTTAACCACCAATGTGACAGTATTAAGAGGTGAGGCCTCCCACTCCTTGGCTTATACCCAAAGGACTTAAAATCAGATTGCCTCAGTGATGCAGCCACATCAATGTTCATAGCTGCTCAATTCACAATAGCTAGATTATGGAATCAACCTAGATGCCCTTCAGTAGATGAATGGATAAAGAAACTGTGGTATATATACACAATGGAATATTACTCAGCCATAAAGAAGAATAAAATTATGGTATTTGTAGGTAAATGGATGATGTTGGAAACTGTTATGCTAAGTGAGATCAGCCAATCCCAAAAATCCAAAAGCCGAATGGTCTCTCTGATAAATGAATGATGATGCATAATATGGGGGGGAAAGATGGCAAGAATGGAGGAAAGATAGCTAGCATAGAGGGAAGGGAGGGGTGGGGGCGGGTGCGGGGTAAAATTAATAACAGAATGTGTGACAGATACCATTGCCCTGTGTACATGCATGAACGCACAGATGGTGTGACTCTACTTTGTGTACAACCAGTGAAACAACAGCTGTACTCCATTTGTGTTCAATGAATCAATAAGTAAATTTAAAAAAAAGAAAGAAAAAAAAAAAAAAGAGGTGAGGCCTTTGGGAAGTGACTAAGCCATGAGGGCAGAGTCATGGACAGGACTGGATATTTGAAAAAGGACTGGAATGAGTGGCGAGGACACAGCAGAGTGCCCTCACCAGGTTCCAAGCCTGCCACTGCTTTGGTCTTGAACTTCCCAAGCTCTAGGACTGTGAGAAATTTCTGATGCTTATAGATTGACCTGCGGTATTTTGTTATAGCAGCACAAATGGGCAAAGACACATGGGCTCACACCTGCAAAGCATCTAGGCTTCTTTCTGGAAAAGTGCTTAGTTCATACACCAATTGTAAATAGTTTTTTTTTAAATCTAACTTTCTTAAAGATCAGATAAAATTTCTGCATTGGTGGGATGATCAGCATATAGTTGGTAAAATGGACAGACAAAAGATGTACATGGAGATGTCTGGAATCCATGAACTTTGAACAGAAAACTCAGGAGATAAGGGGAAAAGAAAGTAAAAAGTGTTTACATGTTGAATGGTTTCCCTGGTTTCGTAGTTAAATAAGGGAGGGAAGGGGTTGAAAAGGAAAGAAAAGGAAACAAGGAAGGAAGGAAGAAAATAAAGAATCATCAAATTGAAAAAAAAAAAATGACAGTTGAATGCCTTCCAAATTACTAGACTATTTATGCCACCTACTGGATTCTTGTTGCACTGCTTAGTCGGGGCCCCTTTTCCAGAGTTGATTCTTGACCTTGGACAATCCACAAATATTTGAGTTTTTTAAAAATATACTTTTTAGTTGCAGATGGACACAATTTGTTTTTTTTTTAAGATTTCTTTTAGTCGTTAATGAACCTTTATTTTATTTATTTATATGTGGTGCTGAGGATCAAACCCAGTGCCTCACAGGTACCAGGCAAACCCTCTACCACTGAGCCACAACCCCAGACCTTTCCAGACCTTTTAATCTCACCTGGACTTCTTTCCTTCCTTAAGGGTCCAGAACTGTTAACTGATGTTTGCAGGATATGAGCCTTTTTAACTAATAAAAGACCTCTACAAATCAACTCATTCTGCAAGACCTTGCTCGAGGCTCCTCCTCTGCAAAGCCCTGACCCACCCAGGTGCAGGGGCAGCCCCTCCATCTGGGAGTCCTTGTGTTTGGAGGCTGGTGTGTCTCTCCTTGAGTATGCAAGCACCTAGAGGCACACTGATTCCTCCCACCTACTGCATACCTGGGCTGTCATAAGGATGATGCCAATTCAGACAGACCTTGTTCAACGGCAAAGCTCCTATTTTATCGTCCCAACTATGCCGTGGCTGGGATATAATTCTCCGTATGGCATAGTAAGGAAGTCAAGGTGCAGAGGATTAAGTGGCTTGTCCTAGGTTCCAAAGTGGGAAGCAGTGACCGGTCTCCAAACAGGCAGTCTAGCTCCACAGCCTGTGTCCTTTAGTGCTATTCTACCAGCCACTCAGTGAAAACAGAGGCATCCTGTGTGCATCACTTATGAAACTGGCACTGTGCTCTCCTGCCATGGAGGGCCCTGTGCTGGGTTTTAGCACTACACCCCAGCCCCCACCATCTCCATTCTGCTCAGTGTCCTGGGAGTCTGAACTCCATGGGCAGCATCAATAAGACCCTTGGCCCTCTTGCTTTAGTTTGGGTGTGGACAGTGGGAGGTGCTACTACAAGTGGGGAGGGCAGGAACCTAAGGGCAAGAAGTGGGATTTCTTCCCACTAAGTGGCCAGAGAGGTTGGTTGCAGGTCTCTGCTGGAGTCATGGCTTCCGCTAGGTGGCGTTCTCCAAAGCTTCGGCCCCTTTCTAGGATTCCCATGATTATTCTTCCCCTCACCCTTTCAGGTCTAGGAAGATAACGGCTCCCCATGTTGCCAGCCCCAGGGTCTTTACCATCTCATACTAGTTTCTCTTAACCCTCCTCCTACCTCTGTAAATTGTCCCTTTATTAAAATTTTCTCCATTTTCCACATGAGGGTGGCATGAACTTTCCATCAGGACCTTGACTGATACAGCCTCCCAATGCCTCCCTCACCTTCTAAAATTCTTCCTACCTGTTGAAATCTCACCAGTCAAGTTTCCTGATTAAGGTTGTGTGTTTCCAGGCATCCTTTTTCGAAAGGCGAACCCCAAACCAATAATATCAGATTGCTTTCCAACCCAGACCCAAGATAAGTTTTATACCGAGGATTAGGGACAAGAGTGTTGGAAAGGGCAGGCAAAGAGGAATGAGAGATGAGGTTGTCCCCTTGGCAAACTCTCCCAAGACACTGAGGATAATTTTGGGGGGCAGTTACCTCCTGCAGTAGTAACAGCCTGGGCACTGGGGAAGACAGAGAGGAGTCACTGCTTTGCTACTTACAGCTGGGAGCACTTAACCTCGCAGAACCTCCTAATTTATACAGTGAACAATACTACTACATGCTTCCTAGGGTGGTCATGAGGAGTAAACAAATAATGTGGCTACACACCTACTGCAGTGCCAGGTGAGTGGCCATGGGCTCTCCAGGCAAGTATCTGGCTCCCCAGTGTTTTGTGAGGCTTAGCTGAAACTCCCGGCTCTGGGCTCTGTCAACAGTGAGCCATGGAAAGGCCCCTGAGGGCTTGGAAAGCTGGGGGCTGTGTAGTAGGGCTGGGATTTGAGTCTTGGTTCTGCTGAGTCATAGTTACACGGCTGTAGGCAAGTTTTACTTAGTTTCCTCATTCATAAAACAGGTGATTATACTACCTCACAGCATTATCAGAAAGGTCAAATGAGATAGCAGAATGATCATCACATAAGAGATGCTCAATTTTATTTTATTTATTTATTTATTTATTTTTAATTTTTGATGTTGGCAGACCTTTATTTTATTCATTTATTTCCATGCCTCACACATGCTAGGCAAGCACTCTACCACTGAACCACAACCTCAGATCCTCGATTTTATTTTCTTCATTTTAAACCTTGATGATTTTGGAGTGGGTGTGGTGGTGCACACCTATAATCTCAGCCACTTGGGAGGCTGAAGCTGGAGGATTGCAAGTTCAAGGTCAGCCACGGTAATTTAAAAGGCCCTGAGCAACTCAGTGAGACCCTCTCTCAAAATAAAAATTAAAAAGGGCTGCGGACAGAACTCAGTGGTAAAGTGCCCCTGGGTTCAATCCCCCCGTATCAATAAAACAAAATGCAATAAACCATGATATTTTGGACAGTGATAAACATATGCATATATATACACACACAAATGCACAAAATATATACATTTATGTTTTATATATTAATTATATTTTGTGTATATATATGTGTGTGTATACACACATGAGAAAGAGAGAGAGAGATTGAGGTCGATTTGAAGGAATTGGTGAAGACAACTGTGGGTGTTAGCAAGTCTGAATTTTGCAGGGCAGGCTGACTGAAAACAGAGGCAGGATCTCTGTTACAGTCTTTATGCAGAATTCCTTCTGGAAATCCCTCTCTGCTGTTAAGGTTTTCAAATAATTAGATGAGGCACATTATCAACAGTAATCTAGCCAGGCGCCGTGGCGCACGCCTGTAATCCAAGCGATTTGGGAGGCTGAGTCAGGAGGATCGCAAGTTCAAAGCCAGCCTCAGCAACTTAGCGAGGCCCTAAGCAACTCAGTGAGATCCTGTCTCTAAATAAAAAGTACAAAATAGGGCTGGGGATGTGGCTCAGTGACTGAGTGTCCCTGAGTTCAATCCCCGGTTCCATAAAAAAAAAAAAAAAAAACCAAAAAAAAAACAGTAATCTACTTAAATCAGTTGTAAATATTAATTACATCTACAAAGCATCATCATAGCAACAACTAGACTAGCGTTTGATCAAATTGGGCACCAGAGCCTTGCCAAATTGAGACCTAAACCTCTCACAATCACTACTGAGTTCAATTTAGTATAATCCTTCTAAGACCATAAAGTAAAGTAGCTCTGCAATTTTTAAGTGTATGTGCGTGTTTTCCTTTAAGCTATGAATTCCCACCAAGGTGGGAGGTAAAAATTAGTTCTTAGGGGGGCCAAAAAATCTTAGAAATTATAATAGTGTGGTGCTCCTCCAAAGTTAAACCCTCCTGATAAAATTTTATTCTTTAGTATTTAATTTTTCTCATTAGGAAGAAATTGAATTAAATTATGTTATACATTTCATCTTTTAGAATTTATTAATTTAAACTTAGTTTGGATTTATTAAATTAATGTAACTTAAGATTCCTCCTTAGGGGGTGTATTATAGACTGAATGCCTCTGTCCCATCAAAACTCATGTTGAAATTCTGCTGGCTGGGAGTAGTGGCCCATGCCTATAATCCCAGTGGCTCTGGATGCTAAGGCAGGAGGACCTCAAATTCAAAGCCAGCCTCAGCAAAAAATCGAGGTGTTAGGCAACTATGTGAGACCCTGTCTCTAAATAAAATACAAAATAGGGCTGGGGATGTGGCTCAGTGTCGAGTACCCCTGAGTTCAATCCCTGGTACAAAAAAAAAAAAGAAGAAAATCTGGGGCTTACCCAGCATTCACGAAGCCCTGGGTTCAATCCCTAGCACTACATTTAAAAAAGAAATAAGGAACAGAAGCAGGAACCCTGATACCCAAGGTAATGGTGAGAGGAGGGGAGGCCTTTGGGAGGCAATTAGGTCACAGGACAGAGTCTTCATGAATGGTGTCAGTGCTCTTATAAAAGAGACTCCAGCCAGGTGCAAAGGCACACATCAATACTACTCAAGAGGTTAAGGCAAAAGGGATGGATGGAAAGTTCCAGGCCAGGCTGGGCAACTTAGCAAGACTCTATCTCAAAATAAAACATAAAAAGGGCTGGGGATGTAGCTCAGTGGTAGAGCACCTGCATTTAATTCCCAGTTACTGGAGGGAGGGAGGGGAAGAGAGAGTGAGAGAGGGAAAGGGGGAGAAAGCAAGCAGGAGAGGGAGGGACACCAACCCCAGAGAGTTCTCTTGTTCTCTTTCCACCATGTAGGAACAAGTCGGCAGTCCACAACCCAGAAGAAGCCCTCACCAGAACCTGACCGTCTTGACAACCTAATATTGGATTTCCAAGCCTCCAAAAATATGAGAATAAAGATTTGTTTAACCACTCAGTCTTTGATAATTTACCAAAACAACCTGAACAGACTAAAACAGGTTGAGAATAAACAACAAAAACAAAAACAAAAACAGGCAAGAAACACTGCCATAAGGCCCTTCTGCAGAACCTGAACTGTCTCCAGCAGCAGCAGAAGGAAAAGTAGCACACCGTGGTTTTCATTGACTAGGATGGGTTTTCAACCCTGATTGCTGTTCTCGCTTTCATTTTATGAATGATGAGAGGTGTTGATTCAACCTTTTTAAAAATGTGACCATTAAGTTGTAGTAACTCAATATTAAAAGTAATGTCCATAGGAATTTGTTCTGTGGTCAACAGCTGAAGCACTAACCCCTCGTTACTCAATTTCTGACAGGAAAACTAGCCCACTACCCAGGGGCATCTTAGTTCATTCTGCCCAGAAGAAACTTATTTCAGCTCTGAAGAAACAAGTTTTATTTATGGTGTCTAAATCTACGTTTTTCCTCCCAAGCCTCTGTCCTATTCGAAATGCCATTGATTTCGAGAGACTGTTGGTTATTTCTGCTGGTTGTCTAGTGAGCTGCCAGAACTGTGCCTGAAATAAAGCCACTCGTGTCTGGGACTTCCCATGCTTCCTTGTACACATGAGCTAATTAAACAACCAAGCACAACCTCCCACTCTATCATTCTTTAAAGTGTATGATCTGGAGCTGGGTGCAGCAGCGATTTGGGGCTGAAGCATGAGGGCAGCAAGTTCAAGGCCCTCCTCAGCAAACCTGGTGAGACCCTGTTTCAAAATAGAAAATAAAAAGGGCTGAGGATGTAGCTCAGTGGTAAGGTATCCCTGCTTTACCCTTGGGTTCAATTCTCAGCACTTAAAAAAGAAAAAAAAGAAAAAAAAAGTGTGACCTGGCAGGTGACTTGACAACTCAAACCTTAGTATCTATTTTTTTTAAATGTTGTTTTAGTTGTAGATGGTCACAATACCTTAATTTTATTTGTTTATTTTTATGTGGTGCTCACACATGCTAGGCAAGCACTCTGCCACTGAGCCACAGCTGCAGCCCAAGTCTTGTGTACCTTTATCCTGACAGTGCAACTGGTAATGCCAGCCTGCCAGACTCCAGGAGAGCATTGGGTGAACCACCAAGTGCCACTGAATGCAGGTGTTATAATAATGAAGCCACAGTTCTAGCATCTTCTGTAATTCTCTTGGCCTGGCTATTATTTTATCAACTGATTACCTGATCTAAATTATTTCTCAGCTGCTATGCACTCAAATAGTATCTCAAAAAGCATTCAGAAAGCTAGTTCTAAAACAACATCAACCTGTAAAACTGTTGTCCCCTAAAGCAAGCAACTTATTCTCCTTCCTCCAACTGTACCTCTGACAAAATCAGGTCTTCCTTTGGGTTAGGCAAAATGTTCTTAAGCTAAAACATCCCAAACACAATCCATAACAGGAAGAAAGTGATAAATTTGCACTTTATTAAATGACAAAAAAATTGGACTTAATCGAAATTCTAAACTTTTACACTTCCAAAAGATATCATTAAGAAAATAAAAAGACAAGCTGTAGACAGGGATGAACTATTTTCAAATCATGAGTCTGATAAAGAACTTCATTCAGAATAAAAACTCTAAAAGCTCAATAATACTAAGAAAACCAACCCCATTTAAAAATGAGCAAATGGGTGCTGGAGTGTAGTTCAATGGTAGAACACTTACCCACTTACCTAGCATGAGCAAGACCCTGGGTTCAATCCCTAGCACTTAAAAAAAAAAGAGCCAATTATGTAAATACATATTTTACCAAAGAGGTATAAGAATAGTTAATAAGCACATAAAAGATGTTTAATATCTTTAGTCATTAGGGAAATGTAAATTAAAACCACAAAGAGATACACTTCATACCTACTAGCATTACTATAGTAGAAAAATACAAACATGGGGCTGAGGATATAGCTCAAGGGTAGAGCACATGCTTAGAATGTGCAGGCCCTGGGATCAATCCCCAGAGCATACACATGTGTGTGTGTGCACACACACACAAACACACATTACAGACAGTTGTTGAAGATGCAGAGACCTCCTTACATAGTGCTGAAAGGAATGTAAGACAGTGTAGCCACTTTGGAAAGCAATTGGAAAGTTTCTTAAACACATGGGACTGGGGTAGCTCAGTGGTAGAGCACTTGCCTAGCAAGTGCAAACAATATTGATCCAGACAAAATAAAATGCCATCCTCAGCACCACATCAAAATAAACAAATAAAATAAAGGTATTGCGTCCATCTACAACTAAAACAATATTTTTTAAAAAATTAACCAAAAAATATCACCTAACCTCTCAATGCTACTCGTAGGTATGGACCTAAGAGACATTTAAATATTTTTTTAGATGTTGACAGACCTTTATTTTTTATTCATTTATTTATATATGTGACTGAGAATCAAACCCAGTGCCTCACACATGCTAGGCAAGTGCTCTACCACTGAGCCACAACCCCAGCCTGAGAAATTTAAATATATGTTTTTATAAACACTTACATATGAGTATTCATGGGAGCATCATTCACTGAAAACAATCCAAATGCTTACCAACTGGTTAATAAATAAACAGAGGGAGGGAGGGGAGGGGGCATGGGAGTGGGAAAGATGGTGGAATGAGACTGACATCATTACCCTATGGTACGATTACATCATGTACAACCAGAGAAATGAAAAGTTGTGCTCCATTCATGTACAATGAATCAAAATGCATTCTGCTGTCATGTATAACTACTTAGAACAAATAAAAATTAAAAAATAAATAAAATGTTATATTCTACACAGTAGAATACTATTCAGACTGAATGAGCCTCAGAGGCATTAAGTCAAAGAAGGCAAGAAGGCAGGTTTAAAAGACCCCAATTTGTATACTTTCTTTCTTCCTTCCTTCCTTCCTTCTTTCTTTCTTTCTTTTTTTTTTTTTTTTTTTTTTGTGTGTGTGTGTGTGTGGTGCTGGGGATCCAATGCAGGGCCTCATGCACACTAGGCAAGGACTCTACGACTGAGCCACATCCCCAGCTCATATGATTTCATTTTTATGAAGTGTTCAAGAGAGAAATCTATAGAGACAGAAAGCAGATCAGTGTCTGTCTTGGGTTGCGGTGGACCTGGCAAGTGGCTGTAAGTGGGCACCAGGGATCTCTCTGGAGTGATAAAGATGTTCTATTACTGGATTATAAAATGGATTCCATGGTACACTTGAAACAAATGAATTTTATGATTTGTAAATCACCTCAATAATGTTACTTTTAAAAATTGGTCCTGTTGGTTTGTGAGTTTTTAACCTAGGTTTTTTAAACAATGCAAATTTTAAAGTTATGGATTTTTTTATGTTGCTTCATTTTAAAATTTGCATTGTAAAATGGTAATGAAAGAACTGCATGTGGGAGACAAGGAAAACAAAATCAAATGCAAAAAATATTGATCCAGACAAAATAATAAAATTCAAGAAAAAATCATTAATGTGACAAGGACATTCACTTTCCATAAAGGTAAACCCACTGAGAGAATGTAATAATCATCAGTCTTTATGCCGTCAATAGCAGGACTTCAGATTACATAGGGCAAAACCTAATTTTTAAGAACAATAGATGAAATTAACAGATGTGTTTCCAGGGACACTAACACACTTATCTCAGAGATGAACAGATCAAGTAGGCATAAAGTCAGGATGGGGAGTACTTAAAAAGAAAAAATGTGTGTGCATAAATAAAACTTTGAACCTTTTCCAATAGTCATAGAACATGCTCCCAAATTATGTATTAAGTCTTACAAAAAGCTGAATAAATTCTAAATATCAGAATTTATTTTTGTAAAATAAAACCATATGCTTTTTACTGCTGTCAGAAACTTGACAGCATTCACTTTGAAAATCCTCTGCCTTAAGTCTCCATGGTTTCAATTTGTCCAATAACTTCAGCATTTGTGTGTATGGTTACACTTACTCCACCATTTCTGCTACGAAAGTTAAGACTTTAAATCTTAACACATTCCTTGCTTTCCCTTTTAAAAATTTGCTTAGATTCTATTTTGCCTCATTCCTGGTGAGTCGTAAAAATGCTTTGCTCTCACATTCCCTGGGCAATTCTGCCAATTCCAAGTGTTCCAATTCCAAGAAAAATTCATTTCTTTTTATTTTTAATTAAAATTCCGCTAAGGTTTATTCCCTTCTTTTCCCAGGTACCTACGCTTGGAAGCACCAGCACTAATAAGCTTCACTCTGAATTAAGATGACAGTCTCCCTAGTGACCGCTTCCTCCCCATGCTCCCTGCCCTGACCACTAGACTCTCCTCAAAAGGACAAGCCTTTGAGCAAGTGCCCTATTTACTTAGCAAGACCCTGTCTCTAAATAAAATATAAAGAGGGGGCTGGGTATGTGGCTCAGTGGTAAAGTGCCTCTGGGTTCAATTCCTGGGACAAAGAAAAGGACTGTTTAGCCCACTAGGCACCTGCGTTAAGCACTAGAGAGAGAGTGGTGAGTCAAACACACCAGCCCATTTGCAGGCAGAAAAGTTGGGGTTGCACAGGAAGCAAGCAAGAGGGGGAGGCCTGGGAGGGAGAAAAAGAAAAACTAGAGTTGCAGATCCCCCCACCCGGGGAATTTTTCTTTGTTTTTGTCTTCTGGATTTCTTGAATGAAACTAATCTCTCCCTCTCTCTGGGATTAATGTGATTCTTCTCCATTTTTTAATTTCTCAAATAAGCTTTGTTACCTATTTTCTGTCTAGGTTCTAATTGGCATCTTCCTCAGTCTTGTGACTTGCACTGTAACTCCTATACATTCCCCTTCACTTCCAACCAGACTAGATGTAAATACTGAAAAGAAAAAAAAAAAAATCACAGGCTAATGCTAACCATTTTTAGTTTTCTAGTTTTCAACTTCTGCTACAAATGATAAAATGGGCTGATGTCATCTCAAATCTAGCCACAAAACCAGAAAACATCTGAAGTCACTGATGGGGCACAGGTGTGGGTAGCTTAGCCAACAAATTACCTGGCAGGGTGGTGTAGAAAATACCTTCTGCATTCTGTTTGGCACAAGGGCTGTCACCATTGTGCCTTCTGCAGCGAGAATTTCGAGGACATTCCAATGAGAACTTTTCAGTCTGTGAGCTGGCTCTGGGATGTGGGACAAGGGGATTCCAGCCAGCTGGAGGACAACAGCTCTTCTGTGGAGCAACGCGTTCACTGTCCCAGCACAGTGCCTTCCTGCCCAAGTACACCGGGACTTGAACCTTTAGGAATGAAACATTGAGATACTGGCTATGCAGTTTGCAAAAGCACCTAGTTGCTTGCAGAAGAACCACGTTCTGTGGTTTGTTTGGTTCCCTTTGCCCAGCAAAGACCTAAATTTAGCCAAAGCTAGCTTCTGAAGTATAACTGATGAGAAGGGACAAGGAGTTCTGAGTGGCAGTTACAGAAGTACCAGTAAATTGTAAAAGCTCACGTAGGTGAACTCAGAATTCTTGCACTCCATATGTGTTACCTCTCTCTATAGAAATTTAGAAACAGACGGATGGTGGTGCTGGTTGCACAACCATGTGAATTTACTCAAGTCTACTAAACTGTCCACTTAAAAATGATTAAAATGGAAAAGTTTATGTAGATTTACCACAATAAAGAATTTAAATGCACATAGGTCATTATGTCCAGCTCACTACCATGCCAATTAACCCTAATGATGGGAAAGTTATCCTTATAAACAGATGGAAAAAGACACCTCTCTGCCTGGAGAGTCTCCCTGGTACTTCACTCATTTTCCCAAGTTGCCTCCTTTCTGAGGTCTACAATCTCTACTAGAAAATGGAAGAAGTGACGGTGTGGCTCCTGTCCAGGCCTCCTCACAACCTTGACCTGGCCCAACCCTCACGCTCTTCCCCTGCATGCTTAGACTTTCAGGCTGGGGGGAAGCTGAACAAAGGCCTTGGGTTCAAGGGGAGGGCAGGGTACAGGGTAGGGCAGAGACAGGAGGGAAAAGGCTCTGCAAGTATCTGCTCTCTGCCTATCTCTGGCTTCACCCACCTCTCCTCCCCCAGCCTAGGCAGGAGGCAAATGTAGACTTTTAGTCAGGAAACAGACCTCAGGTCATCAAGATCTACCTCCGCATTTTTAATTCATTTCATTTTTTAATGAGACAAGGAAACCACAGAAAGGTGAAGGGGCTTTTCTAAGGTCACACAGCTGCTAGAGGCTAAGCTGGGACTAAAAATCAGGCCCTCTCACATTTGTACTACACAAGACCTGCACTTTGTGTACAGTCTTGCCTCTGCTGCTCTTGAGTCCCTGTATTCCTTCTTCCTACTCTACCCTGACTTCCTGCCAGAACATTTTTATAACAACTTTATTGAGGTTTAATTCACATCATCAAATTTACCCAAAGTTTATAATTTAATAGGCTTGAGTATATTGAATGTTATGCAACCACATCAAGTTTTAAACATTTTCATCCACCAGAAAGAACCCTGTATCCATGAGTAGTAACTCCCCACTTCCAGGATGTGATCCTTGTGACTGGCTTTTGCCTATTAACACAATGTTTTCAGGGTTCACCCATGCTCTTGCCCTCCAGATCATCGAGTTGTCCTTGATGGAATGAAGGGGGCAGAGGGAAGAATGAGAAAGAATTCTGAGTTACAACACAGCAGCACCGTGAGACCAGGCAAGAAGTAACTCCTTCCCATGTACCACCTCCTAAGGAGTCTCTATAATCTCATTTAGTTTCATCTTCATAGTCTAGAAGCATCCAACCCTAACTCGGATATGGAAGAGGAATTTAGTAGCCTCTTCAGGGGAACGCAGGTTACAAGGAGCAGAACAAGTACCAGAATTCAGGTGAACTGGCACCAAAGCCCTTCATCTCTCACTGGATTGGGCCACCCTGGAGCTGTCAGACTCTGGTAATGATTGTCTCATATCCACTACTGGTGGGGACTTCCAGACAATGTGAAAAGCAGTGATCACTGTGCTTTGGAGGCATTTACTTCCCTGGCCCAGAGACTGCTCATTCAACATCCAATACCCGTCCTTTACTCATTGCTACCCTATTTTTTTACTGTGGATTGAACCAGGGGCACTTAACCACTGAGCCACATCTCCGGCCTTTTTAATTTTTTATTTAGAGACAGGGTCTTGCTTAATTGTTTAGGGTCTAAATTGCTGAGGCTGGTTTTGAACTTTTGATCCTCCTGCCTTAGCCTCCTGAGTTGCTAGGATCACAGGCATGCCACCTTATTTCAAAGAGCAAAAGAACATAGCCTTTAGTCCCATGTAGGGGATTGGATGAAGTGATGCACATACGCAGAGACACAGCTGCAGAACAGGTTGAGGAACCTCCCTATGGACCAGTAGGGAAAGATCTCCCTGAACACAGTGAACAAAAGCCACATGCAGAACAGTCACCACAGTATTAAAAATGGCCTGTGGGGAGAGTGGAGAGTAGACACACATGTATGTGTTTGCCTGTATGTGCGTATTCAATAACTGAGGAAATCCAAAAATGTAAAACTCACTTGCCTCCATAGAGGGGAACTCTGGGACTGGGGACAGTGCTGGTTGGAATTTCACTCTTCAGCATTTTGAATCTTTTACCTTTGGAACAATCTGAATGTATTACCTATTCAAAAATAAATACGTATTTCAAAATGTATGCACGCATTCAACAAATACTAATAAGGTCCTATGGCATGATAGGTCCTGGTCTAGGTGCTGGGGATATAGTTGGGAATTGTTCAAACAGAAGAGATTAGAAGACTTGTAGACTCCACACCATTTTATTTCTATGTCCAAAAGACCAGCCCCAAGGTCATCTCCTCCGACAGTCATAACCACTCTGTGAACTGGAATCTTCCTCTTCTCTCCTCTCTGATTTGATGGCATTTATAGACTGCACCACTGAACACTGAATCACCTGCCCCTTTAGTCTGTTGTGGATTTAAGCGTGCTCAATGTAGATCACCTTTATTAAGTTTCTGTCGCCCTTCACATAATTGTTTGAGATTGTCCCAGGACCTGCGGAATACCCAACTCCTCCATTTCCACCACCTACTTGTTCCCTGTTGTCACTCTCTGAGGGGCAAGAGATGGGCAATGGGAATGGAATGAAGACTGGGAGCCTGGGTCCAACTCCTGCTGTTCCTCTTTTTTTTAGATTGGTCAAGTCACTTCACCTCCATGCACCTCAGAGTCCTTATCTGTAAGATGGGAATAAGGATAGGATATATGGCATGGGTTGTTAGGACAATTAAATGAATTAATAGAGAAAGCATTTATAAGTGTCAAGCACATGGAAAGGTCTACATTAATTCATTTAATTACTGCTACTGTCTTTAGTCGGGCCCTCCCACCAGGCATCCTCTGCCTCTCAGGTTCAACCAAATGCAGCTTTTCCTCATTTCTGAAGATACATCTCATGTGCATGCACTTGCACACATCCGTACCTTTATCCTCCTGCTTGACTTCCAGGCTGGCCTGGTAAGTCTGGGCTCTGCAGCTCTTTCCTCTCTTCCCCTCGTAGCTTCCTCCTGTGGGTGACTATCTTTAATAACTTTTTAGTAGAACATTTTATTTGCATAGCCACTTCCCCTGGTCATCATGAGCTTAAGTCAACTGGGGTCTGGTGGAATGGCAAATTCAGAACAGGACATTCTAGATCAAGCCTCACATTTACCAAAGATTTGAATGTACCTCCAACTCTGTTATCCCATTTTGACACAACTATGGAAGTCTGTAATGGGTTACACACTTTTTAGGTAAAGGATCCAATAATAAGTATTTTTATAATATGTGGGCATACTGAACACTGTCCTTGTTATCTCCAAAGTAGCTTCAAACAGGAGGACTAGGTGTGGCTGTGGACATAGAAACTGAATCTCCTATCATTCTGTGGCCATTATGGTACCAGGGATTGACTCTAGGTGCCCTTAACCACAGGGCCATATCCCTGGCCTCTTTTATTTTTGATTTTGATACAGGGTCTCACTAAATTGCTTAAGGCCTTTGAACTCATGATCCTCCTACCTCGGCCTCCCTAGTAGCTGGGAGTTGCTGGGATTACATGCCTGTGCTACCACACCCAAGAAAATATTCTAATTTTTATTTTCTTTCAACCACTTAAAATGTAAAATCTATTTTTGGCTCACAGGCCTCACAAACACACTGGGTAGGCTGAATTTGGAACACAAGGCTGTAGCTTGCAGAACCCTGGTCTAAAAAGTCCTTTCTATATCTAGGAGGCCCTGGGGCCAGGATTAGTGGCACATGTCTGTAATGCAGCTACTTCAGGAGGCTAATGCAGGAGGATGGAAAGTTCAGCCAGGTTGGGCAATTTAGCACAAATCTCAATCTCAAAATAAAGAGGGGCTGGGATTGTGGCTCAGTGGCAGAACACCTGCCTAGTATGCGTGAGGCTCTGGGTTTGATTCTCAGCACCGCATATAAATAAATAAAATAAATGTCCACTGACAACTAAAAAATATTTTTAAAAATATTTAAATAAATAAAACAAAGATGTTTGGGGACAGAGCTTAGTGGTAAAGTGCTTGCCTAGCATGTTAAGGCCCTGGTTTCTTCAATGTCCAGGCATGGGGCGGGGAGGTGGGAAGGAAGCCTTTCCAAACTCTTAAGAGCAAGGTAGCTAGATTTAGCAAGTAAAATTAGAAAACACGCAGTTAACTTACCTTTATATAAACAAGAATTTTGGGAGGGGGTGCAAGCAACACTTTTATGCATTTTATCTGACAACTCCAATTTCAGAGGTTATGGTATTCTCTAAGCGTAAGGATACCAATCACACTCTTCTCACCCCACCCCACAACGCCGCTGTGTCCCTTCCTCCGCCAGGAGTTAATCCCACGTGGAGATTCCTGGGATTTAGCAGCGTGGGCAGGTGAACAGGCACAACTTGTCAATCACTGGGGAGGGGCGGGTGTTTCGGTCCGGAAACAGGGAACGAGAAGGGGCGGGGGAGAGGCTTAGTTGCTGCTCCCTTTCCCTCAGCGGAGCAGAGTGTGGACGGTGGCGCCGGTGACATGGGGGAACCTCCTGGCCCGCAGGGGGCGCGCCATCGAGATGGAGCTGCCTCGTGGCAAACCTGGGGTCGGGTTGGGAGAGCCCAGCTCAGAACCGTTCTCCTGCCAGGTTCCCAGGAAGAGGAGTGGGGGCTTACACTTTGCCAACCAGTGTGTGGATCCGCCACATTCACTTTATTTCCTCTATGATTGATTCCTACTTTTACTAATAAAAGCTAGTATTAATAAATAGTAATAGATAAGAACACTCCAGCCCTGTCTCGGTAAGGCTCCTGGAAGCAAAAGAATGGCTTTGTATTCCTCCTGCGCTTTCAGGAAGCACAGTGCAAGCAACAGAGTGATGGGGCATGGGGAACTGGGCACACCGAGGATGAAAATGTCAAGGTCAGAAATGGAGTAGCGTGAATGTCCCCACCCTGAGCGTCCCGGTCGCTTCCTCGAAGAGCTACTTCTAGTTCATGTCATTTTAACACCCCTTCTTGATTTGGTTCATTGATCCATTGATTGCTGAATCAGGCTCTTCTGAAAGCCTGATTCCTCCTGGAAGCTTCTTGCCAATCGCCAGTCCCGTGTTTTTCTCCTGTAAACTCCGTAGGGCGCTTCCTGTCACTGTTCAAGTAGCAGCGAATCCTGCACCAACTTAGGGCACCTCTGGAAATGAAATGTTAATGAGGTTTTTTTGTTTGTTTGTTTCATTACTGGGTTTTTCTATGGTGAAAATTTCACT
Organism: Glaucomys volans; assembly: GCA_020662805.1. Taxonomy (NCBI): domain Eukaryota; kingdom Metazoa; phylum Chordata; class Mammalia; order Rodentia; family Sciuridae; genus Glaucomys; species Glaucomys volans. The sequence goes on from JAJEJO010000631.1 coordinate 90,020, forward strand.
TGTCACATTGCCAGGAACATGGTTTTGTATACGTGTGTTTGGGTAAGGTACTTTTGACCCTTCAAGTCAACAGCAGTCAACTATGACAATAATCATATAATCAACTCAAGCAATATTTATCAATAGGAATATGGAAATAGAAAAGTGAATCTAATTTTTGTCACTTTGTAGTTTTAAGTAATTTGAATTAATAATTACTGTGATAATTACCCTAATTCTTGACATCAAATGCACACTATTGTGATTCTTACCTTATCATTCTTTCTTCTGTTAATTAGGTGAATTTTAGGTTTTTATAACACATCCCTAAAATTCATTGTAGTTTTTTCCCATTAGTTGGAAAAGTGGAACCCTGACAGGCTGCCTTTGGGGGTGAGGGGGAGAAGAAAAAAAGCTTGATAAAATACATAATAGCTGATATGTATATGTCTTCTTAGGGTTTCAAGTTTTAGACTTCAAATTAGTCACAAACTATTCATTTTACTATTACCAGTTCTCTACCACATGTGACTGGCCTACGGTGAAAATACCGGTACACTTACATTGTTATTTATCCCAGCAGTATCAGCTCTGCTAATCTATCTGCTTTTCTTGTTTTTATTTTGTAAGCAAGAAAAATCAGTAAGATAGTGGCTATTGAACCCAGTGGGGGATGTTATGTGGGCACCTTGGCTAATATACATTCTAACTTCCAATTCATCTTGAAACTCTAAAATGAAATTTTATTTCAGGATTTGTTTTCAGTGTTTCCTCTGTTCTTTTAAGTCTCTTACAGCAGAAGGCACAGGAAAATCCTTGAGATAGTTTTGACTTATCAGAACATCCATTGTATAAGAAAGCACACAAATAAATAGATGGTATTTGGGATGAATTTTTAAATTTAAAACATAATCATCTTTATTTTTAAATGGTTGGTTAAAATAAGGTATTTATAAGTAAATCCTAACTAGCAATTTGACCTTTGCTCTTCACAAATATCAAACAATAAATGTATATTACTATTTTTTGTTCAAATTCAACTCTAAAATAAGTATGTCTTAATACTGATTTATTCTTGAAGTTTTTCAAAAGATTTTTTAATATATATACTTTTTAGTTATCAGTGGATTTTTTTTTTGCTTCATGGGATTTGGTACTGGGGATTGAACCCAGGGGCACTCCACCACTGAGCCACATCCCCAGCCCTATTTTGTATTTTATTTAGAGACAGGGTCTCACTGAGTTGCTTAGGGCCTTGCTAAGTTGCTGAGGCTGGCTTTGAACTCGCAATCCTCCTGCCTCAGCCTCCCAAGTGCTGGGATTACAGGCGACTGCCACAGCGCCCAGCTGTCAGTGGACTTTTAATTAGTTGATTTATATGTGGTGCTTAGAATCAAACCCAGTGCCTCACATGTGCTAGGCAAGTGCTCTAATACTGAGGGACGACCCCAGCCCATATTCTTGAAAGTTTTAAGCAACTGATTCTGTGAGAAAAATTTATGGTATTAAACCATTAAAAAAAACCATTAATAAAAAAAAACCATTAATACTGAAAAGTCATCTACAATTATCTCCAAAAACGCATTTCTTAATTTGGGTTATGAGTACATTTTCTCTGAATCACTTTTTTTTTAACTTAAATGAAGTCCTGTGATTTTTCTAGATGACAAACTTTTTCTTTTACATATCAGAAAATTTACATTTTAACAACTTTTATTGAGGAAAATCTAGAATATTTATACTCTGAGATAGCAATGAACCAATCGTGATTTCACCTTTGGATGACACCTCACAGGGGCATTCCTTGTAAAAATCATTCCTCGTACAGTCTTGTAAGATCACGATGGTCCCTGCCTTGAGTAACAGATGGATTTCCTTGCTTTTACCCTCATGCAGTCTCCTACCTTTAGTCGTCACCTTTCTATCCTGCCAGTGTTCCGCAGGTGATATGCCATTCCAAAAGGTGGTTTTCCTAAAAGCCTGAGACTGGCTCCAGATGCTGCTGATATTGTGAGGATGATGTGCTTTGTGACCTCAGTTTCCTACCTAGAGGCTTTATCATGTACCCCCAGGCTCCAAGTTGGGCTTCTATTCCCCACCTTGCTGGGGCACCTTATTTGGAAAGAACTAGCAAACTGTGGAGACCCTAAAGCCTGCCTCCTAGCTCCCCTTCATCCTGTGCTTCCAAATTCTTCTAACAGAATCTGAAAACAATAGCTCACCCTTAGATCACACTCATTTTCTCAGAAACTGGTGAAAGCTTTTCACATATACCAATCATTGTATCCTCACTCAAGGAGTCGCCAAGTTGGGCTTCTGACAGCAAGGCCTGTATTCCTAGCTATCGTGATAAGCAGAATTCTGTCTCCATCTTCCCATCAGTACTGGGAATTTGAATGCACAGAGAAAGGTGGCTACTGGTAAGTAGGTTTCACTACTGCAACCTCAAGCATAGCCGTCTTCCTGAACAACTGGACTCTTGCCAGCACTATCGGCTTTCAGATTCCTCTTGCTCCTTCAGTCCAAGCCACAATCAGCATCATCTACCAATGATGAGGGCTGGGTCTGTGACTCAGTGGTAGAGCACTTGCCTAGTGTGCATGAAGCTCTGGCTTCTGTCCCCAGCACCCTCCCCCCAATCTACCAATGATGATGAATCACTTTTTATGTGATAGACAGCTTTCTGGGCATTTTTAGAGATGTCTTTAATCCTATGACGTTGTCCCTACATCAGAATAAAGGCTCTAAAACAGTCACCGTCTGGGGGTGTAGCTCAGTGGTACAGTGTGTGCTCAGCATATGTGAGGCTCTGGGATCAATCCCCAGCACCAAATAAATAAACAGCCCAAAACAACACCCCTCCCAAACCCCCCAAATTTTAAGTGGTTCAAATCACAGTGATTGGTTATTCAAATCACAGAGTGATTGGTAGAACTGACACTTGCATTCCTCAAACACCTCAAGGACAAACATCTCCATCATCTTCTCTTTGCCTATAGGATAGAAGCCAAATTCCCCACTGGCAGGCAAGGTTTCATGCTATCTTCCCACCCTTATCTCCTGCTGGGCTCCAGCTTGACTCCTCTGTTCCAGACTGGCATGTCTGCATCTTCTCCCCCAACCCACAGGCTGGCACCCAATATTTAGCCTTCAATTTGCTGTTCCCACGATCTAGAATGTCCTGTTTTCACCTTTATGCCTTCACACATCTCCTGCAACTACAGGGCAGTTAAGTCTTCTTTATGCCTATTCAAATCCTGTGCAGTGACCTGGTAGCTGGGTTCCATGTCAAGTGAGGTCCTTCCTATTAAGTGCTCAGGCCCTATGGTCCCACTTCTCCCTTGATTCCTACTGCTTATATCAGTCATGGGGCACTGATCACACACAGCTATACACCAAAGAGTTAGTTAAGACCAGCTGACTCACAGCTGCACACAGGGACATGGAAAGCTGAATATTTTGATTAATATAGTATCTCACTACACACTGTGTGTGTGTGTGTGTGTGTGTGTGTACACGCAGGAAGAGAGGCAGGCAGAGACACAGAGACAGAGCCAATCCAGATAATTTTCCCTTGACCTGTTTCACCAAGACCTGGGGCAAAAGAAGCTTTCCCTGGACAAAATGCAAAGCAGATAGAATTTATCATTGATTGCCTTCTAATATAGCTTTCCCTCCCCATGGGTTCTTCAAATCTGTAGAAGGTGTGTGTGCAGCCGGGCACGGTGGTGCATGCCTGTAATCCCAGCACTTGGGAGGCTGAGGCAGGAGGATCTCGAGTTCAAAGCCAGCCTCAGCAACTTAGCGAGGCCCTAAGCAACCCAGTGAGACCCTGTCTCTAAATAAAATACAAAATAGGGCTGGGATGTGGCTTAGTGGTTGAGTGCCCCTGGGTTCAATCCCCAGTACCAAAAAAAATAAAAAATAAAAAAAGGCATGTGTGCATAAGTACCTTGCTTTCTCCTATTCTGTTCTTTCCAATGTGTAAATACCAATGACAGACATTGTACTATATGTCAGATACTTTTCTAATCATTTTGTATTAACTTAGTCTTCCTAAGATTCCTTGGAGGTAGGCATTATTATTACCTACTTTCCCTTTTACAGATAAGGAGACTGAGTCACAGAAGGATTAAATAACTCTACTAAGGTGTCATACCTGGGAGTCAAAGATAAGCATTCAATTAATACTCCATATACTGCCTAATCAATAATATGATTCATTTTTTTTCTGATAGTGAAAGTAATGCTTGCTAAGTGTTTAAAAAAAAATCACAGGGGTTGGGGGTACAGCTCAGTGGCAGAGTCCTTGTCTAGCATGTGAGAGGCCCTGGGTTTGATTCTCAGTAGGGCAAAAAAAAAAAAAAAATCAGATAATAAAGTAAGAGGGTATCACCCATAATTCTATCACCTACTCAAGCAGATATAAACATTCAGTAGTTGGCATTTAAAAAATGGAGCTATATTTTACATCATAGGTGGTTTACTTTTTGTCTTTTAATCAGCTTCATGGAGGTATAGTAAAAACTTCTTTTAAACCCATTTGCACTCACTTCCTTTTCCTACCCAGAGTCCTGCTAACTGCTAGTCTGTTTTCTCTCTGTATTGGTTTGCCTCTTATGGACATACACATAAATGAGAGCTCTTTTGAACCCGGCCTCTTTTATTTAGCATAATATTGTCACATTTCATCCATGCTGCAGCATGTATCACTACTTTACTCCTTTTGATGGCTGAATACTATTCCATTATATAGATATATCACATTTTGTTTGTTTATTCATCCATTGACAGACATTGGATTGTTTCAAATGAGTAATACTGCTATCAATTTTCATTTTCTGGGATAAAAACAAAGGAGTGGAATTGTTGGGTCATATAGTATGCATTTCAAAATGGCTGTATAATTTTACAATTCCATCAGTAATCCATGAAAATTCAAGTTCTTCTATATTCTAGCTAACATTTGCCATTGTCTTTTTGAATATTGATATCCCAATGGTTTTGGTTTGCATTTCTCTAATAACTAATGGTATTGAACATCTTTCCAATTGTTTATTGGCCATTCAAGCATTTTCTTTGGTGAAATGGGCACTTGTATTTTTTTGTTTGTTCGTTTTGTGTGTGGTGTTGGGATTCAATTCCAGGCCTTATTCATGCTAAGCAGACACAATCACTGAGCTATATATCCCCAGCCCCTGTTTTTAAATTATTGAATTAAAGTAGTTCTTTATATATTCTGGGTGTAGTTCTTTATCATATATGACTTCTAAATATTTTCTAACAGACTGTGACTTTTCATTTTCTAAATTGTGGCTTTTGAAGCACATTTTAAATTTTGAGAAGTTCAATTTTATTTGTATTGCTTGTACCTTTGGTCTCATATCTAAGAATTTTTATCTAGGACATATTTTAAAACTGTCTCCTCACCCCACTAATCAGTATGTTTTGGGCATATTTCTAAGTCATCAAGTACAGATCTGCATCACCATCTTTGCAGCTGTGTGGGAGCTTTGGTTTCTGGAAAGAGGAAAAGAAAGAAAGGAGACAATAGGGCTAGACTGTTAAAAAAAAGTTCAGTCATATTTGGGCGTGGTGGTGTTCCCCTGTAATCCCAGAGGCTGAGGCAGGAGGATCTCATTGCTGACCTCAGCAACAGCAAGGTGCTCCACAACTCAGTGAGACCCTGTGTCTAAATAAAAATACAAAATAGGGCTGTGATGTGGCTCAGCGATTAAATACCCCTGAGTTCAATCCCTGGTACCAAAAAAAAAAAAAAAAAAAGTAAAGTCCAGTATGACTCTATTTGTTCCTGGGGTCATCCTACTTCCTTTTAGGATCATCTCCTGCCTGGTGCCTCCTCTGTAGCTTGTGAATAAAAACTTCACTTGGCTATTAATTTCATTACATTTTATGTTTTAATACTTGGGTCACATGTGTTCTTAGTACCAAATTTTCTATAACTTTAAATCCCTCCATCACAGACTTGATGGAATGTTTATAAGGAACATATTTTCCCCTTTGATTTGGGATGTGACAGCTACTGCTCCTGTATCTACCTAATTGTCTAAAGCTAGACTGGACCTTTGGAAAGATTCAGCTTCAATTTAGGTACTGAAGTGTAGATATAAGAAAAGAAAGTAGTGGACAATGGCAATTGGCTTATGTGTTTTAATAGAAGACTTTAAGGGATAAGGATGTCTCTGAATAAAACAGTGGTTATCATCTAAGGGGTTCCAAAATGGGTGTATGGTTGTGTCTTGGTCCTGGTCAGGAGGAAAGCTTCATAGACTTCAAGGACAGGGTGTACGGCATTGTGTAAAGCTGGAAGTTTCTTCAGGAAATAATTTCCAGACAGCTGACACTAATGGAGAAAACCCACTCTGAGGACTATGTAAGGAAGGGGCCTCAGAATTAGAATGAGGGGAAGGCTGGTGCAAGGAATTCAGAGCTCGGTGCTGAACATGCCAGACTGTTGACAGAAATGTCCACTGGACAACCCTTTCAAAGAGAAGCCAAGTGGAGTGGCTATGCTCCTTTTGAGAACTACCCCCCTGAGGCTGTGGCCAGAATGCGCAAGGCAAGTACTAACTGGTGAAAAGCAAGGAACGTGGGGGAGGGGTGTAAGCCCCAAGCACAATTGCCATTACAAGGTTAGAGAAGTGACAATGAACAAAGAATCATGTACAGGGTCAACAAAGAGCTCATCCAAGCTGGTAGGAATAAGAGGCTAAGAAAAGCAGAGGCAGAGCATTCAAAGTGCTTTAAAGACTAGGCCAAGGTCTTCAACTTTTGTTTCTCACATGGAAAACAATACCTAGCCACTGGAGGGGCCCTGGGGCTGTGTACATAGAATATACTGGAAGAATAGGAAATATTGAGATCTGTTGGAAGCTACTGCAGATTCAGACTGTAGGTGAAGGGCTGGGTTTCAGGGCGACAAGTGGATAAGTGGGAAGAATTGATCAGCAGGCCTAGGGATGGATTTGCTGTGCAAGTGCAGAGGAGACAAATGTGGCAGGGGATGGGGGGTGGGGAGTTCAGGATGGGAACGGGGAAAGGCGGTAAGATCAAGGTGTCCTTTAAAATGTACATATACACACATAATACACACATCCTAAAATTAGAATGAGTTCTTATAAAGATCTACATCTGTATAACCCTCCCATCCCCATTTAGAGTCTAAGTGAAGCTACCTCAAAGGTAAGAAGTGAGAAGAAACTAGGGCTGGAATTATACAGATAGGAAAAGTTATCTGGGGCCAGGAGGTAGAAATCTTGTGAGCAGAGGAAAGCAGGTGCAAGAGGGGATAAATGGGGGATAGAAAGCTCCAACTTTTGAAATTCTGGGAGCACTTCAGCCCCAGATAATGAGGGTCTTATCTGCTGACATAAATGTCCAGATCTCATGTCGCACACTTTTAACCTCACATTCAAGGGAGAAATAAATCACTTTGAGTTTGCTGCTGCCAAAGTTTTCCCTATTGATCATGGAGAATGCGCCTACTGGGATGGTGTTGGGGGCGGGAAGGGAGCCAGAATCCCACAGGTGGCTGCACCTCCTCCAAGTAGCATGCAGGACTCCGCTGCGGACCTGGAAGGCTAGCTCCCTCAGTAAAGCGAGCTCTGGCAGTCTGGTCCCGGCACCCCGGAGAGCTATGAGGTCATGCTCTGCACCTCTGTGCGCTTGCAGCATCCCTGCAGCAGCGCCCTGTTTGAGTGCAGCTGGTGTGCAAGCTTGCACTCAGCGGGATCTCAGTGGTTGGAGTTGGGGTACAATAGGCGTGGCCCTGCTCCCTCGCGCCCTATCCCGCCTCTGCAATCCCGGGAACATTCTGAAAAGTATCCACAAGTTCTACGCCGAGCGCCAAAATAAAAAAAAAAAAAAGGGCACAACCCCCCACCACTCCCGGCGCTGCGTGTCCCGACCTCGCCACTCGGGCTGCACCTCCGGCTGCTGCATACACGCCTCCTGAACCTCCTCCTCCGGAGCCTAGCCGTCGGTTGGGTGCTTCCCTTGCAGCCGTCTCCGGGCGTGAGAGGCGGTCGGAATACTTTCGCCGCTCCTTGGGGCAACATGCCCAATGACGACGCATTCAGCAAGCCCTCGGCACCGTCCGAGACCCCGCACGCCCCCGGGGCACCGCCGCAGGGCAAGTCTGGGGGCTTCGGCAAAGCGGGTGGGGCGCTGCTGGGCACTGGTGGTGGCTCGGGCGCCGGGGGCAGCGGTAGCGGCGGCTCGGGCTCCGGCTCCGGGGCGTCGGGCCTGGGCGCCTCCAGCAAGAAGTCCCCGCGGCTGCCCAAGTGCGCTCGGTGCAGGAACCACGGCTACGCCTCGCCGCTGAAGGGCCACAAACGCTTCTGCATGTGGCGGGATTGCCAGTGCAAAAAGTGCAACTTGATCGCCGAGAGACAGCGCGTGATGGCCGCGCAGGTGAGCACGGGCGCGGGGAAATGGGGTTAGGCTCTAAGCTTCAGGGATGAAGCCCCTCGACGCGGTCGGCGTTCTGCCGGGCCCGGGTTCGGGAATGAGCCGGGATAGCAGCGCCGACGTTCGCGGCGTGCAGCGGACCCGGGGTTCCCAGCCCCAGCCCGAGCCACCCTGGGGAGGCGGGAACGAGTCCCGGTTCCCGCCCGAGAGTTCACCCACTCCTCCAGCAGAGTTGCGGGGCTCGCTGCAGCGGCGGGGCCCCACCATCTCCGTCCTTGTCCTCCAAGCAGAGTAGAGTTGGTTCCGCTAGGGATTCTCCACGATCTCCGGGCCGCCCTTCAGCACAGTTGCGGGGTCGCTCCGCTATGGGGGGCGTCCCAGGATCTCCAGCCCCACTCTCAGGCCAGACGGCCGCGGGGTTCGCGTGGCTGTGCTGTCCCCGCGATCTCCAAACCCGCCCGCCGGGCACAGTTGGGGGGCTCGCACCCCTCGGGGGTCCCCGACTACTCCCGACTGAGTTGTGCTTAAATTAAGTAGGGTCCTTTGGGGCGCCGCGCGGGACGCTTTGTATGGGCCCTGGGTCGCTGCGGAACGCGACGCCGCGTTTGTTTTTCTGGAAAAGTCCCTGTGATGGACGCCGCGCGGCGTGGTCTCCTGCTCTCGGCGCACTTGGCGTCTTGGCCCCGGCGGCTCCGGGCCGGTCGCCTCAGCCATTTTGAGCACTGTGGAAACGCTAGAATTGAAAAATTCGCCGTCTGGACCTGATTATTTAAGTGTTTTGACTCTATTTAAGAATTTTTTTAAAAAAACTGCCTGGGTTTGAAGCCGGTCGTTTATTTTTTAATAGCTTCAACAGTAGGTTAGAAATTTAGCATCTTAACGGAAAGTTCACTCTTTGACTTCCTAAAAGGTTTTTCAAAAGGTAATCATATACATTCTTTCCAGCTAAAAGTTGCTTCGTCTTTTAAAGATAGATTATTTTAAATGAAAGGATACCAAGGCAGTGTTTGCCGGTGATGTGCCACTTCTGATTAGAAACGTGTAAAATGTCCTTTTTGAAAAATGACTTAGATAAGAAAGCTGACCATGATGCACAAATGCTTAGAGATAACATGCTTTCTACTGCATCAGAGTTTTAAGCATAGAGAAATTAAAACATTTAAAATTAGATGTGTTTTTGTCTTCAGATAGATTGTAAGGGCAGTCAGGAAAATATAGGTAGTTTCTTCATTGACTTTAACTTAATCTGTTGTGAATTGTTCTACTGGTTGTAACAGTAAGATGCATCACAATGAGATTTTAAAACGTCGGGACAGTTAAATATACTTGTAGGCAGAAAAGTAATGGGGACATGTGGCCATTGGCTTAAATATTTAACGTGGAGCAATACTCGGACGAAATTTTCCTCAAAATGTAATAAAAATATCCTAATGGGGCATTAATTTTGAATATCCTTTTTTTTTTTTTTTTTTTACCGGGACTAATTTTGAGGAGAATGCTGAATTAACAACAAAAACGACTCTTGATTACTTTTAGAATACGAAAATTCAGGATTTTTTGTACCAGAGGATTTTGATTATGCTGGATTAGTCCTCAAAAATCTATATAGCAATTACTTTTTAGTTGTTCTAAAAGTTTGAAATTGATATTAGATGAATAAAACAATGGCTTTTCTAATCCATTGCCAGCCCCTTCTCATCTAAATAACATTTCCTAACAAACCTTGGAGAAGATCTTTGTAAGGGTGTCCTTAGTTTGTGAATTAGATATGCTGTGCATTTTGGGTGTGCAAGAGATTTGTGTAAATCAGAGTGCAAGTATGTATTAATATTTTGGAGGTCTGTAGGGTTTTAAAATTTATCTAGGCAGAGTCATTGACATGCTGTTTCCAAGCACTTGGTTAATAAAAAAAAAAGATATAAGCTTAATTAGTCTTAAATAATTATTTTTCTAATGAGAAGACTCACTTGGTTATGAGTGAAACTTACCTCTACATTAATCAGCTAGCTTTGGACTATAGTTTCTGTAAGCCAACATGTAGATCGTAGTTGGGTTTCTGATTTACCATTTTGATTTTCCCTTTCCTCTTGTCTTTGAACCTCTGAGGTGCAGGGTGCTTCACTTTCTCATTTCATGACCACCCATAGTCAAGTTCAATAAAAAGTCTCTTTTTGTTACAGGTAGTAAACAAAAACACAACTTGTTTTAAGCTCCCCACCCCAACTTTTAACAATGTTATTTAAAAGACTATAAACAGAAGAAGCACCATGAAAAGTTGCCTGAGTATGTCAGGTTCTTACCTGTCCCACTTCTGCTTTGCCTCCTGCCTAAGTCCAACCTTCCCCACTCCCAACCTGTCATCTCCCTTGCTCCTCAACTCCTACCTCTTCTACCAGGGATTTCCAATACCAGATTCCAGCCCCCTTGCTGAATATCACTTTTCCACGTGTTCCCTCACTTCTGGAAAACAGGGTCCTGTGGGGTTTCACCTCCTAGCCGCTCTGTCCATACTGTTCTTCCCCTTTCTCCTTCCCTGTGTGAGTGCTACTTATTCCATGCTTCAGGGCTCTACTGCATTTCTACCGCAGGCTGATGCTTAATTTTTGCCATAGATTGGTCTGTACATCTCTTGTGTCTGTCACACTTCGTCCTGTCTTGTATGCTTACTTGCCTCCTGTATCACCTTTTAAATTGGGGGGAGGGGTGGAACTTGGGATCTAATCTAAGTTTATTGGTTGATGTTCCCAGTACAGTGGCCTTTTACATATTTGTCGGTTGAAGGAATGAGTGATCCAGTTCTTCCCAATCCATCAGTGTTTTCTCCTCTTGAATTTGAACTCCCCTCTGTGGATGAGTTTTTCCTGATCCTTTGCAGCCCACCTTATTTCTTGACAGTTTGTGCACTCATGTGTTTTTGAGGCACCTACTTTGGGCCAGATACCCTGACTTTATGCCATTTTTCAACTTTGACTATACATCATAGTTACCTGGGCAGCCAGGTAAGAGGAAAGAGAAATCTTTTATGTTCAGACCTTATCCTTGGAACTGGTGAATCATGTTGTGGCTTTGGCAGAGCTGCACCGTGCAGGTGATTTTAGAGTGTGGGAGAATGATTCACTGTCCTGTGCTTCCAGGTGGCTCTGAGAAGGCAGCAGGCGCAGGAGGAGGAACTGGGCATCAGCCACCCCATCCCGCTGCCCAGTGCAGCTGAGCTGCTTGTCAAGAGAGAGAACAATGGTGGCAACCAATGCCTCATGAATGAGAGCAGCAGCTCTTCTCAGCCGCCAGCAGCCAGTACACCCACAACAGCGGCCTCAGGTAACCTGGGGGGCCTGGGGTTCACATCGGGGTCTGACATGAGGAAGAAGGGCTGTGGCCACAACAACAGACTCAGGACCCTCCTAGGTCACACACACCATTTAGAGCTTTGAGGAGTTTCTTAAGGAATTCTCCCTTTGAGGGTCTGCTTTTGTCTGCCTCCCAAGATGACAGCAGTGGCTTCTAGAAATGATGGTTCAACAGGTTTACTTTTCTGTTGATTACTTAAGAGTCAGAATCTCATAATGTTAGGGAGGAGTGAGATTGTTCACATTTCATCTTGGTCCACCCCTCTGTTTTGGGGTTTTGTTGGGTGGGGGCTAAAGATCCTTGTTTCCTAGAACTAGAAGTTCATTTCTCCAGCAAGCACAACATCTCTGTGGCAAATGTGTCTGAAAAGACCAAATCCTAGGTGTCAGATGTGAGTGAACCTGGGAAGGAACATGGAAAGTGTGCCATGCAAGCTTGTAGTCTCTCCCATGTGCTAAGCACTGTACCAGGGGCTGCATATGTGCCAATTTGTCTTCCTCCCTCCCAGAGTCTTTCTCTTAAGTAGGGATGGTAATCCTTTTTAATATCAGGAAAACAGGTGTAGGAAGTTAAGTTCTGGCTGAGTTGACCGAACTAGACTAGCATGTGAACCAGTTCATCTGTCTCCTAGGCTCAGTGTGCTTGCTGTACTGGGTCTCTAAATTGTCAGAGTGAGAGAGGGAGGAGAGAGAGAGAGAGAGAGAGAGAGAGAGAGAGAGAGAGAAAGGAGATGGGGGGATGAAGAGAGAGAGAGGAGAGAAGAGAGAGATAGAGAGTGAGAGAGCAGGGGGTGAGAGAGAGAGACAGACAGACAGACAGGAAGGAGAGGGGGAGAGAGAAAAAGAACCACAGTGGTCTGGAGCTCACTGTTCACTATGGAAGCCCCAAGCCATAGCTAGGTATCTATGTATTTTCAGTTTAAATGAATTACTGAAATAGAAAACATTTGGTTTCTCCTATGATCCACATTTTGAGTGCTCATTAGCCATGTAGAGTTAAGGGCTGCCATATTGAATGATGCATTTCTGTTTCTCAGAAAGTTTTCATTTGATGGTGCTGGTCTAGAATGCAGAAGCTCTAAGAAATCCACCAAAGATCTGTGGAATTCTGGGATTTCTGGCAATTAAATACAGTAATCCCCTCTTATCTATGGGGCATAGGTTTCAAGACCTGATTGAATTCCTGAAACCTAGGATAGTACTGAACCCTATATATGTGTGTATGTTTACATATATATAAATGTGTATATATGTACTGTACATTTTATTTTTTCCTATGTATTCATACCTGTGAAAAAGTTTAGTTTACAAATTAGGTACTATAAGATTAATAATATCTGGGACTGGGGTTGTGGTTCAGCAGTAGAGCACTCACCTAGCATGTGTGAGGCACTGGGTTTGATTCTCAGAACCAATTAAAAAATAAATAAAAAATAAAAGGTTCATCAACAACTAAAATTTTTTCTAATATAGGAGAATTATAGCAATATATTATAATGAAAGTCATTTAAAACTTCCAAATTGTTTATTCAATAATTTCTGGATCATGGTTGACCTCAGGTAACTGAAACAGCAGAAAGTGAAACTGAGTAAGTGGGACTAATGTAAAACATTCTGAGATGAAGATTGTCTTCAGGACAATCTTGTCTACCATGACTCCATGAAATATGACCTTGCCATGTGGTACCATCTTCACTAAGCTTTTATGAGTTACTCAGTCTGCGGTGCTTAACCACTAGGCTAAAGTTGCTCAACTGTATGTCTGTATTTAGCTGTGCAGCTTTGGAACAAGTCACTTAAGCTCTCTGGGTGTTTTGTTTCTGTTTCTCAAAAATGAGGGAGAGGGTTCTTAATGATTGCATGAGTCTTGGCCATTGTAGGGAAGAAGATAAGTACACATCAAGGAAAGCATGTAGGCGTGTCCTTTTTTGTGTTACTGGAGCTATAGATACTGTAATTAATAGAGGACAAGGTACAGATGCTCCTTGACTTATGTCCTGATAAACCCAGGGAAAATTGAACAATTCCTAAATAAAAATGCATTTAGTACACCTAACCTACTGAACACCACAACTTAGTAACATAATGCAGTGTGCGGTACCAGTTGTTTTCCCTTGTGATCATGTTGCTGACTGGGAGCTACTGCTGCTGTGCTGAATTGAGAGGATTCACATATTGCTAGGTTGGGAAAAGATCAAAATTCAAAATATAGTTTCTACTGATTTTTTTTTTCAGTACTGGGGATTGAACCCAGGGCCTCACGCATGCTAGGCAAGCTCTCTACTACTGAGCTATGTCCCTAGCCCTTCTGTTTTTTCTGAAAGTGTATCACCTTTACACAAGGTTTTGCACATTTACTGTCAAAGAATCATAAGTTGAGCCAGTATTCTTTTTTTCTTTTTGGATTAGTTGCTTATAGCACATACTTAGAATAGTTTCCAAACTTTGCTTTCCATAGGGAAAAGAGGTTCTGGGAGGTTCTGGCAGTAGGAGGGATAGTTAAAGAGAGGAACCATAGGGTAGCAGGATTAAGGGTTCAGGGTCAAGGAGGATATACCCAGATCCATTGATTGTCTCTAGATTGGTTGACTCTAGAGTGACATGCCTTTAGTCATCCTGAAATCTTGAACCAGTACTCCAAGGCAGGGGGACTGTTGGAGCCATTATGTGTTCTGCCCATTCGCTTGAGCGTTGGTGGGGAGGCATGGCTCTGGAAGGCTATGCCTTCTGAGGGAAGGTGGGCTCCCCACTAGACAGCTCATTTCTGGGGCAGGAGCATAGATGGTTGTCCTTCACAGGGTTTCTGTCAAACCTCCGGAGTTGGAATTAATAACTTACAGGCTGAGGATGTGAGTGAGAGGGAGATGGAGATGTCAGTAGAATACAAAATACAGAAAGAAAGAGGGAGGAGGAGGGTGAGAGTGAGAGAGTGGCAGACAGACAGAATGAAGAGTTCTACAGCTTTTAAGTGGCTAATGGAGACCAGTTTCTTAGATAACTTGATACTAACAAGTGTACAGCTTACTTTAAAATTTTCAGAGATTGCATTTATTTAAAATAACATTGAATTTATGCAAGGTGAAGGGTAAACATTTGGAGTGGAGTACAGAACCTGTTCAAGGAGAGAACACTGTTCTTCCAGTCCCAGTCTCAGTTCTCACCTCTATGATGCCAGGATTACTTGCTGCATGCCCAGGCTTTTATGTCTAGTTTTTCTTTCCATATGTGTGTGTGTGTGTTTATGTGTAATATTTACAATATAATGGGAGTGTGTTGTGCTCCCATTGTCTTTAGCTATTTAGCATTTAATGCAGCTTGGATTTTTAATGGCCTAGAATTCTGTTATGTAGATGTGGAAGGCCAGGGTTTGAAATGATACAGTGACTGTTGAAAGTTGTGGGAGTTGTCATGGAATAGTAAGACCTACTGACCTGGCTCACCTGGGTACAGTTGCTAACCTTCCTACCCCTGCTCCCTAGGGTCTGTTAGGCCAGTTGCTTGGTGAAATTGAGTAGATTTTTATGTCCTTGAAGTTGCTTAGTTATCTCCTGTTGGCTCCTTAAAGTGCCAAAAGTGAGTAAAAAATGCTCAAGAATTACTGCAGAGATTATTGGCTGAATTCTAAGGACACTTCAAAGGAAATTGGATTAACCAAGCTGTGTTTCATTTATTGAAGAACTAAACCTTGTAAATAGGATAATGCACATTAGAAGACAGTCTCTACAGTCCTTGGTCAAAGATTGGCCAAGAATGACCAAAGGATTGATTGGATATCCTCAAGATGGGTACAAGAGACTTGTTGTTGTTGTTTTCTTCTATGATTGTGGGTATTACTGTGGGAAAAAAATAGCCTTTTGAAAAATTTGTTTGTTGCTAAAGGTGTTAGGAAGTACATTATTGATTTGAAAAGTTTCTTCGTAGTCATTTTTGAGGCACACAGAAAAAATATGAACATTATTGGCTATAGAGGACCATGAATTAATAGCAATCTGAGCATTTTCTCTGTGGCTTCATCTTTTTAAATATTAGCATAAAGTACACTTCTTATTTCAAGTTATCAGCTTTAAAAAAATTTGGGCCTTTTTGCTTTGTAAATTTGGGCTCCTCTTTTATTTCACATTTTACTTTTCCTTCAACCTCCTGAGCACACATAGAACACTGTTCTACCCAGTATGTTCCCTGAAGTCTGCATAGTTCTCATCTCCTTTCTGTACAGAAACTGTCAAATGAAGGACTGTATTGTAGAGAACTCCGTTCTGCATGCATGTCCTTTGTGAGGACCTGAATGTTATCTCTTGGACCCTCCCTTCTGGAGCACCCTGGACTTGCATCCACATGCACATCCACCCTCCCCCAGATCAAGCCACCTCCTACCGTCTGGGGTTTTCCTTGGCAGCTCCAGCCTTTCCTGGGGCCCATGGCTCCATTTCACTCCCCTTCCCCTGATGGAAGGGTAGCCCAGGTCTGTGCCTAATAGTGGAGGCACCCTTCTTCTTTAGGAATTCCCTTCAAGAGAGCTTAGACCAGGACTGGGGTTGTGGCTCAGTGGTAGAGCACTTGCCTAGCACACATGAGGCACTGGATTCGATTCTCAGCACCACGTATAAATAAATAAAATAAAGTTCCATTGACAACTAAAAACAATAAAAAAAAAAAAAAAGCGCAAGCCAGAAGTGGAGCACATTACCTTGTGAGTCTTGAGGGCTTAAGTATTTTATAAACATGAAGTTTTTTCTAGTTATTTTTGAGGCACACAGAAAAAAAAAAAAACATTTTTGGCTATCCACGAATTAAT
>JAJEJO010000631.1:110280-157626 GCA_020662805.1 Glaucomys volans
AATGATGCCTTCATCCTGGTAAGTCCCATAGATAATTCAAACCAGTGTCAGTCCCTTGGATGAGATGTTCGGATCATGAAGGAGTCTTCAGGTTTGCATTTATTATCACTAGAACTGAGTTAATGTTCAGTCTCTGTAGAAATTTCCTATTTACCTCATTGTCACAGTTTGTAGTGAAAGGGAGAGTGAGGAAGTCAACAATTCATAATGGAATCAGGGATGGGCTTTCCCTGGCTTAGCTGTATGGTTGGCAGATAGAAATACTGATCTTTAGGAGGGATCGAAGCATCTTTTAGGGCCTTGGATGACTTATATTTCCTCAAAATGAGGGTGCAGGAATTCGGTTGCCCTAGACATGTGGCTAGGATAATTTTTATCTTTTGATTTTCTGAAAATGGAAAACCATTTTCACCTTTCTGGAGAGTGAAAACAAAAAAAAAAAAACAACCCTGAGAGTTGGTGAAAATAGACAGCTGTCCTTAATGGTTCCCCTGGAAGAGTGTAGTTTCCATGAACTCTTAGAACTTACTACCAACAGCTGATCGTAACTTTGGAGATTTATGTGTGTGTGATGCTGGGGTTGAACTCAGGGCCTCATCAATGCTGGTCCTGGCACTACCACTGAGCTACATCCCAGTCCAGGTTGGAGAAGCTTTTATGGATGGTGACATGAGGTGCTGTCCTTGTGTGGTACAGCCTAAAATTTGCTGCCCTATGAAACTAAAATGTCAAAAAGTTCCTGTGTCATCAGTTTCCCTTGCCTGTTCCCCAGTGTGGTGCTCGAGTCCTTGAACTGTGTTCCTGGTCCTGCTGGCCCCAGGATCCAGCTCACTCTCCCAGCCTCCTGCTACTTTCTGGGTCTTGTGGATGCCTTTTTGTTCCATCTGTTGTTTTATTCACTTGCTCTTTTTAAGCTTTTTTCTAGTGTGATGAAATGTACAGTATTTGAAATTTGTCACTTCATCCATTTTTAAGTGTGGAATTAAGTGCATTCATGTTGTTGTTCAACCATTGCTCCCACCCATCTCCAGAACTTCCCAAAGGGAATCTCTATTGTCATTCAACTATTACTCCCCATTTCCCTCTCACTAAAGACTGAGGCTAGCTTCTTGTCCAATCTTCACTTTTTTTCAAAGTTTCATGGCCTTTGAAATCATCTGTAGACTCGTGGGTGCTAAGACAGTTCCTTCTAATTCTGCCAGCATTCTTTCTTTCCTGTGCTGCCCCTCCTCCTCCCAGCCCCAAAGTTTTACTCTATTGCTGACTTTTCATTTTGTTTAATAGATGGGTCTAATCTATGCCTCTGGGGTAGTGGAGGTCTCTCCCTAGGGATGAGGTTTGTAGGGAAGGGGCCAGGACAGCGTGAACTAACATCTTTTGCAGGATGAATTCTGTATCTTTGTCAGATGACCTGGGCTCATAGCTCTGAGTGGAACAATGAAGCAAAGAAGAGGAGTTGGGATTCCTGGCCCCCTGTGGCTCTAGATGTTATCTCACTGGTACTTGTCAGAGTGTGTGTGTGTGTGTGTGGGGGGGGGTTCACAAACAACTAGGCAAGGGCATATCTGCATTTCTGTTTCAGCCTGATGTGTCTTACTTTTCACTTGATAAATAATTCAATTTTGGGGACAACCTTTTTGACTCCCCTGTGAAAATTCACATAGATATTGATCATTGTTGCTGAACAAATGACATTTCAAACGGATTTTACTTTAGTCTCTTATGTCTGTAGGCAGACTTCATAATTGCTAGTTTGTGCTTACTTGATAATGCCACTGGACATGCTTTCCAGAAAACACTTGTAAGAGATTCTTAAAGTAGACTATAAATAGCTGGCTGGTTGTCAAAAGAAAATATTGATTCAGTGTTATAGTAATGCCAGCTTTTCTGATGTTTATTGGCAGTAAGAGCTCTTAGATATTGCTTTAGCCATCTAATGTCAGTTCAGTTCAGTGTATACTAACAGATGACTTTCAGTATTGATTTCTGCACTTATAAAACTATTCCCTATTTTTGTACAACCCCTTAACTCTGGTCTCACAGTTTTGGGGGTTTATCTAAACTATATAGAACTTGCATTAATTCAGTGAAGCAGATTGGATTCATTAAACACCAGTAAATGTTTGTGAAACAAAATTGAATTTGTTTCTATTGGTGAGTGCACTGTCTGAGCAAGAGTCCCTCCATACTTACCTTTCTTCCTTCTGTTTTTTTCAAAAATTGCATATTTAACAATTATTGCTGGGGATATAGCTCTGTGGTAAGGTGCTTGCCCAGCATACATGAGGCCCTGGGTTCTCTCCCAAGCACTGAAAAACATAAAACGAACAAATGTTCATTGTGTGACTGCACTGGGCCAGACCCTAATGTAGGCATGTGACATATAGCAGTGCATAAAACATCGGCCTCCCATGCATCTTACATTTCCAGGGGGTGGAGAGAGTTGATAAGCAAGAGCATCAATAAGTAAACAAGATATTTTTAGGAAGTGGTATTATGGAGAAAAACGAAGTGATATGAAGGATGTGACTTGAGAGGACAATGATTGTTTTAAATAAGGAGTCAGTGAAGGAAGACCTCTAAGGAGATTAAATTGGAGCTACTCCTGAATGATAATGAACTGTTTGGGTCAGTCTGAGAAAAGAGCATTCCAGGCAGAAGGAGCAACAAAGTGAGACTGCACTTAGAATAGCAGGCCAGTGTGTCCAGAGTGCTGTGAGCAGGGGTGACATCAGCAGGGGCTGCATCTGGAAGGGCCATGTAGGTCAGGGAAGGAGTTGGGATTTTATTATGAGTGCCATGGAAAGTCACTGGAGTGTTAAAGCAATGAATGGTGTGGCCTGATTTACTCTCTTAAAAGATCTTTGCTGCTGTATGGAGTGTAGCTTGAAGGAGCCAAGTTGGAGCAGGGATTGATGTGAAGGTTGGGCTGTTGCCCATGCTGAGGGGAGAGCTGCTTGGACAGTGCTGGTGGTAGTAGAGATGGACAGAAGGGGTGGGTCAGGAGGATGTGTTTTGGAGATAAGTTTAAGTGCCATTTTGGTAGATGCTGTCACTGGCAGTCCCTCCAGAGAGCTGCAGCCACAGCATTGCCAGGACTAGGCTGTTGTTGGAGCTGTGCCAGTCTGATAGGTAAGGCACTGTATTCAGCGTGGTCAGAATCGTGGTCCCCCAAAGAAGTGCACACCCAGTTCCTGGGACTTATCAGATGACAGTTCACATGCCAGGAGGGACTTTGCAAAGGTGATTAAATCCAGGATCTTGAGATGGAAAGATGACCCTGGATCTTCCAGGGTCTAATGGCATGATTCTGGTGGCACAATAGATTGGTTAGCTTTTGGTTGCCACGACAAACAACAGAAAAACACTTTAGAGGAAGAAAGACTTATTTTGGCTCACAGTTGCAGAGGATTTAGTCCATAGTTTTTTGGCTCCATTGCTGTGGGTCTGAGTTGAGGCAGAACATTCTGGTGGAGAGTGTGGTGGAGGAAAGCTGCTCAGCTCATGGCAGTCAGGAGGGAGGTGCAGTGAGGAGGGCATGGGGAACAGCCAGGGTCAAGAAATGCCATTGCAGGACATGACCCCAGTGACCTGCTTTCTCCGACCATCAACGCCGACAGATTTCAATATTTCCCAGTAGTTCATTCAGCTATCAAAGGCTTAATCCACTGATGAGGTCAGAGCCCTCATAATTCAGTGACTTCCTAAAAGCCCCACTACTGAACATTGCTTCACTGAGGACAAAACTTTCAACACACAAACCTTTGGGGGGACATTCCAGATCCAAATCATAATAGTGGAGAACTTTCCCAGGTTCCCCAGAGACACCATAGCAGAAGACAACTAAGAAGAATATGCAGGCTTGTGGGACTGGATGGACCTGCTGCATCTGGATTTGAAGGTGAAGGAACACCTTCCGCTTCCCCAAAGAAGGCAAGAGGCTTTGGAACAGTCCTCAGCTGACAGTCAGCAAGGAAGTGGGGGCTCAGTCTTAAAACTAGAAGGAACTGGATTCTGCCAACACTTGAATGAGCAAAGAAATGGATCTTCCCTGAAGTTTCCAGAAAGGGATGCAGTCCTGCCAACACCTTTAGACTTCAGGCCTGTAGAACTATAAGATAAGGAATTTGTATAATTGAGGCCAGTAGATTTGCTGCAAAATGTTACACAGTGAGGAGATAAGTAATACAGTCAGCACAGTTTATAACCCACATTTTCTTTGTTGGTAAGTTTGAACATCTTTCTTCTGTTTACGGGCCCTGTGTATGTGGGTTGACCCTTTGTGATGTGGGTTGCACTTTCCCACCCCTCATTACTTGGTATTTTAGACCATAGAACTGCATGAGACTGACTGGGTACAGAATGCAGAGATAAGAGGAGCCATAGGACTGAGTCCTAGTCACTGTGCTCAGGAGGTCAGAAGCCCCCAGCAATTCCAGTTCCCATGAGGCCATTAGCCAGGTCAAGCGAAAATGTCCCAAGGATGGCTAAGCTGATGGATTCATTTTATCCTCCTAACTCCAACTCCTCAGTTAAATTTTAGCTATGAGCAGATAGATTTCAAGTTAAGCTAAAGGCCTCATTGACCAGACCATTTCATAGTCATAGTCGTGAACTTTCAGTGTTACTATTTAGTCTGGTCATACCATGGATAAGGAATGAGATACACAGAGGTCCCTTGGTGATCTCAGGGATTGGTTCTGGCCCCCTCCTCGGTTACCAGAGTCCTGGGAGGCTCAAGTGCCTTATTTTAAATGGCATAGTATTAATCTATGCAACCCTCCCATGTACCTTAAATCATCTCTAGATTACTTATAATATTTAATGTCATGTAAATGCTCTGTAGATAGTTGTTAAAACAGGCTGGGGGTGTAACTTGTGGTAGTGCTTATCCAGTATTCATGAGACCCTGGGTTCATTCCTCAGCACTGGAAAACAAAGAAAAGAAAAATACCTTGCTATGACTGTACTGTTTAGAGAATGACACAAAAGATGTACATGCTCAGTGCAGGTGATAATCAAAGGCCTCTCACTACATAGTACATGAAGGAGAGTGAGGCAAGCAGTGCTCAAACAAGTCTGGGGAGAGGATCTGTGAACAGGCAGGGATCTGCAGAAGGCATACTTACATGTGATTTCATTAATGTGGATTCGGCATAGTTCCAGTTTTACTTTTTGGAACTTTCCAGAATTTATTTTGCTGATAATTTTAATCTACAGTTGGTTGAATCCTCAGATGCAGAATCTGAGAATAAGGAAGGGCTGACAGTACTATCTAGTTCAATGTTCTAGTTAATAGACTAATAGAGTAATTTTATTCTTAGCCAGTACTGCTGGTTTGCTTGAAATCGCAATGTATGTTACTCTTCAACTATTTTAAAGTCATTTTACTGTTTGTGTTGATGTGGAATGCTATCATTGGGGCATTAACAGTGCCAGATTTCCGTCCAAGAGAATGGCACATGGTAGTAGAAGCCTCATCAAAGATCTTGAAGATTGAAGACACCTAGAAGAACAATTCTGTTGTTATCTTGCTAACTTTAGTGCGGAGGAAGCTCCATCTGATCGAAAGAAGCTAAGACCTAGAATCCAAAGATCTGGCTCAGTTTCTTACCCCTATGATTTGGGGCAGGCTATTTAATTTCTTGTGTGTTCATCTTTTCATTTGTGAATGGATTAATGTTCTATATATCTCCCAGAGTTGCTGTGGTGCTCATCTTTTTTGTGAAATACTGTGGTGCACAATTTTTCATTAACTATAAGATGGCTGTGAAAAATTATTTGAAACCATAATGAAGTATTAAGCAAATTCTAGAACTCAAGTTTCAGATACTCGTATGAGGAGTAGAGGAATGAGTTTGGGTATGTGGTTTACCTCATTGTCATAAACTGGTTTTTGCAAAAACGAAGCAATCCAGACAAGAATCCTTTGATTATGTAACCCATCACATTTCCCTACAGCCCTAGACAAGAATCTCAGCAATCCAGTTCCACACTCAAATAGTAAATGTATTTAGCCTACACATTAAAATACAAGTTGAGGGCTGGGGATATAGCTCAGTTGGTAGAGTGCTTGCGTCATAAACGCAAGGCCCTGGGTTCAATCCCCAGCACCGCCAAAAAAAAAAAAAAAAAAAAAAAAAGTTGGCACCTGCTTTTTATGATGTCCCTTTTTTTCTGTTTTGTTGACTTTGCTGGTAGATGTCTTGAGGGTTACCCATCTGTTATCCTTTCTAAAGGGAGTGGGGAGTGTAACACAAACCACCAGAAACCACCAGAACATTCACTTAAGATTAAGAAGCAGGGGACATTCACACAGACCTGCTGGGGACGAGGGAGTAGCATGGCATGTCATACTTGGACATCACCGCCTTTGAGAGGGAACACTGAGAGGCTGAACTGGGTGTCTCACAGTTGTCGCCTGCAAAAGGGACTCATTTACTTGGTGAGAGGGAGAGAATTTTTTTTTTTTGGCGGTGCTGGGGATTGAATCTAGGGCCTTGTGCTTGCAAGGCAAGCACTCTACCAACTGAGCTATATCCCTAGCCCTGAGAGAGAATTTTTAACCATTTAGTTTCAGAAGTTTTCCTTTTTAAAACACTCCAAACCTGTTTATTTGAAAATAAACAGTATTGGTTTTTTTCCTTAGGGACAAAACAGAAAGCAACAGGGAGTGTCAAGGACACTATTCAGCTAATACTGATTCTGAGTACAGTGGACAGGCAAGGAATTAGCAAGTGCAATCAGTACTTAGTTCCTCATTAGCAGGTTGGAGACCGACCTGAGATTGTCCCTGGCATCCCGACCCAGGAGTGGCTACCTTGCAGATCCCCAGCATCCACTTGATGAAGGTGGTGTTCATATGCCTTATCACTCTCTCCTGCAATTTTTATCTGAGAGATGGAATTATGAGTTATGGAAGAAAAGGAGTAAGAGGCACATCAAAGAATTTTTTGTGTGTGGCTTTGAAAAAGGGGCCTTCTTGGTTTGGGGTTGTTAGCTTTGGGTGTGCTGTCTCCATCATGCAGCACCTGGGTTTGTTTTTCTCTAAAAGATGTAGATAAACTAGAGAGAATCCAGAGGAAGGGCAACAAAAATGATGTATGACTTGGAGAGAAGGAGAATAACAGTCTATAAATATTTGAAAGGTAATATAAAAGAGGGAGAGAGATTATTTACAGCAGTGGAGAGGACTTTGACAGGGAACAAAAGCTTGCATCTAGGAGTGGGAGAAAATTGGGTAGGGCTGGGGAAAAAAAACCAGCATAATAAGGGTGATTAAGCAAAGAAATGTAATTCTCACATTAGTTTATCATCAGGAGCCAGAGGGCAGGAATAAGTGATGTTTCTCAAACTGAGGACCCAGGCATGAGTGTGAATCACATTTTCCTAGTTTCTCTGCATGCTTTATTCTTTGCCTCCTGAGTGTGTAGTTTGTAACTTTCCAGTTCTTCAGGGTCACGTTTTCAGATGTGTTAGTAATGATTCTAATAAGACGAGCTCTCTTTGTGGCAGGTGTTGTCTTTGCTGCTAGTTTACTTATATTTTCATTTAATCTTTACAGAAACTGTAAAATAGGAACTAATTTTTCCACTTATAAGGAAAATAAAGCTGGATAACTTGCTCAAGATCACTTGTATATTGAGTGGTAGAGTTGGGATTCAGATCCAGGTTGGTGACATCCAACCCATGCTTGAGGCCTACATTAGTTTCTATGGCCCTGGTTGGTGAGGTCATGTTAGTAGTAATTGGGACCCACTAGATGGTCAGGTAAACAGTTGGTATCCAAGTGCAGAGGTAGGTGAAATAGTTGTTACCCATATTCCCTTTGGTTTACTTTTCTCTGTGTTCTTAGAGATGTATTCTCCGTATCAGTAAATGCTGTGTTAATAATGTTACCTTTTCTCATTCTATATCCAGCTATAACTTAGGCTTTTGCCCATCCTTGTGTTAATAGAGTGATCTGTACCTTCCTATTTAGGAAAGAAATATTTCATAAGGCAGGCATTTTCCTGGATCTTACATGCTAGTTGTTATGGACATCCCTTAGCAGTATTCTGTAATTTCCTTGCCTTTCTCACTCTGCTGTTTTTTGTGTCCAAAAGTCAAAACAAAATATGCAGAATTAATTGCTTAGAGTAAAGGTGACATACTGGGGTATTGGTGGTATAGCTTGTGGTAGAGTGTATTCTTAACATGTGCATAGTCCTGGCTTTAATCCCTAGCACCTTCCCCACTCCCCGAAGAATGAAAAACTGGCTGTCTGGGGTTTTTGATGTCATTGTAAGAAGTTACCAGAGTTGGAGTTCAAAGATCTGGATTTTAATCCAGACTGCAGTTTCTACCACATTTCCTTGTGTGCCAACAACCTTTCCAAACTACAGCCAAATCCTCTGCCTGGGAAGCCTAATAGTTCATGCTTTCTCAGCCTCCAGGGTTGTTGTGGGTAGTCACTGAAGTATGTAAAGTGCTGCTTATAAATTGAAGAGTGTGACATAAGTGAAAGGCCCTAAGATGGAAAGTTAGCATCATTTGTATCAACACATCTTCTCGGTAAAAATCTGATGTAGTCAATAAAGGTGGAGGCTTTTGAAGTAGCAGTCGTTACTCAGAAGGGCAGTGTCAGGTTTGTTGTTATTTCATTTGTTTGTTTGTTTGAGGCAGGGTCTTGCTGTGTTGCCAGACTGGCCTCACACTCCTGGGCTCAAGCAGTCCTCCTGCCTTAGCCTCTCCAGTGGCCGAGGACATGGACTTGTGCCTTGGTTACCTGGCTCTGGTGTCAGATTTTTATTAAGGACAGAACAGAAGTGCCAGTAAATTACCACAACCTTTGCCTCTTCCTTCCCTTAACTGTGGTGGTGTGAAGTGAAGACCATGCCGAATCCTAGCCAGAGGTTGGCATGAAAATCCAAAATGTGACTCCAGACATGGGCATTTTTCATTTGCCATTTTCTATGTGCCAATCCCGTTTTTCCCTTTGGAGTTGTGTACCCTTTTTAAAATAAAGAGCTTTTTGTTTTCTGTCCCTGTGCAGTTGCTCCCAGTAGTGGTCTGTAGTGAATTCCTTGCTAAAATCATTCCTAGATTACTTTTGCTGTAAACTGTAATGATTTGCCTCTGGCCGTATTTCTCCCAAGGTCTCCTATCTCGGTTACTTGTAAGGCTACTCCTCCCCTCTCTTGTTCTCTTTGATCTTTTATAATTGGCTTAAAACCCTCCATATTTAATCTGCAGTGACTTTGTTTCTCCTCCCTAGTTTTGCTTTCTTAGTCCCTGAGAATTTAATAATCTTTTTCTTACTATTTTCTAATTTTTTTAGGGTATCATATTTTCTGTGGACTGTTAATAGCCTTTTTTCTTTGTCTATCCATTTGCTTTTTTTCAGCTGTCAGTGCAGATCTGCATTGTGTCTGTATTTTGGCTTATAATAATGTTCTATACCTTCTGTGGAGCTGGTGGACTTGTAGTTACAGACTTTGCTGATGCTACCTCCTTTGATACTTGGTAATGTGATAGAATGAGTGATATAAAGAGCTGGATAAACAGTTGAGCACCCAGTTTGCATTGAACAGATGAATTGGAGTGTGTGAATGAATATGTTGAGTTTGAGAGCTTTTTCTCACCAGTTGTCCTTTCTAGGGCCAGATGCTTTGACTTCCCAGCACGCAAGAGAGAACAGCTCTGCTGTTTCCTCTGCAGTTGACTTTTTCGTGAATCCTTTCTGAACTGCATGCATTGTTCTGGGTGCTTCTCTTTCCACTCAGCCCAGCTCTTGAGCTCTGAGATCCTCTCAGCCAGAGCACTGTAATCTCTTCTCAGAAGTTCAGATTTTCTGCCACTTTTCTGGTCCCTATCTGGCTTGGGAAGAGATCCCAGAGGAGTCTTTTTGTTGAGTCTTAGGACTTGGCATTTTTCATTTCTTTCCTTCTTGAGAGGCTATTTATTTATTTTTAATACCTTCATTTTGTTTATCTAGTTTTTTTATGTGGTGCTGGGGATTGAACACAGCGCCTCACGTGTGCTAGGCAAGCACTCTACCACTGAGCCACAACCCCAGCCCACCTTTAAGGCTTTTTACATTGGAGCCCATTGTGGGCTTCAGTCAGGTCTCTAAACTCTTAAATCTGCATTTCCTTTGGAAGATGGCTCTGAATTTTTCTTATCTGATTCTTCAAGGGGTCTGTGACCTAACAAACGTTAAGACCCACAGCTTTAAGTTGAAACCACAGCCTTTTCCAGACCCCATTTCTCATCTTACCACAGTTCCTTCATCTTTCTGTGTACCTGTTTGCCTTTTTTACTGTCAATTTCTGCATAAATAAAAGGCAAGGGCTAGGGATATGGGTCAGTGGTAGAGTGCTTGCCTACCATGTGGTGCAAGGCCTTGGGTTCAATCCCCAGCACTGGAAGGGAGGAAGGGAGGGAGGGAGGGAGGGAGGCAGAAATTCTATTATTTTACTATTTAGGATACTTTTAAAAATCAACAGCTTGCCTGGCATGGTGGGAGGCTGAGGCAGGAGGATTGAAGGTTCTAGGCCAGCCTAATTGACTTAGTGAAACCCTGACTCAAAATAAAAATAAAAAGGGTGGGGGCTATAGCTCAGCTATAAAAAGCCCCTGGGTTCCATCCCCAGTACAAAAAAGAAACAAACACAAAACCCACCGAACACTGCAGCTTTATTGAAGTGTAATGTACATGCTATAAAATTCATCCTCACACAGTTGGGCAGACACCATTATTTAATTCTAAAACATTTGTGTCCCCCGCCTCCTTTCCCCAGCCTCTGGCAGCTGCTAACGTACATGCCCGCACTGGACGGCAGGTGTTCCTGTCCTGGACATTTCACACGGTTGGAATCATACAGTACATAACCGTTTGTGTTTGGCTTCTTTGACTTAGCATGATGTTTTCAAGGCTCATCCATGTGGCAGTGCACATCAGCACTTGGTTTCTTTTTAGTCAGTAGATTACTCTTCCATTGTATGAATACACCATATTTTAGATATCTGTTCATTAGTTAATGGAGAGCATTCACTTGCAAATTTTTGCATGAATGTGTGTTCATGCTCTTAAGTATATAATGTACTAGGAGTGGAATTACTGTGTCATGATGGTGACTCTGTTTTTAACACTTCCAGGCTGTTTTCTCAAAGTAGGTGCCTCATTTTACATTTCTAACAGCAGAGGCAATGTCCAATTTCTTCACTCCAGCAACACTTACTGTGTGTCCTTTTGGTACAGCCATTTTAGTAGATGTGAAGTGGTGCTACATTATGGGTTTCTTTTTGTTGATTTTTGTTTGGCACTGGGAATTGAACACAGAGGTGCTCTCCCTCTGAGCTGCATCCCCAACCCTTTTTATTTTTATTTTGAGACAGGGTCTTGCTAAGTTACAGAGGCTGGCCTTGAACATGCCAGCCTCATGACTCAGCCTCCCAAGTCACTCGGATTTCAGGTGTGGACTACTCCCCCCCCCCGCCACATGGCCCACTACATTATGATTTTGACTTGCATTTTGCTGATGGCTGATGATAGTGAGCATCTTTTCACGTACTTATTGGCCTCTTCTGTATCTTTTCTGGAGAAATCCTAATCCCACTTTTTTTCAATGTTGGGATTTGAACTCAGGGCTGCTTTACCACTGAGCTACATTCCTAGTCTCTTTTATTTTCTATTTTGAAATAGTTTGGTCCATGCTGACTAGAACTTGTGATTCTCCTTCCTCAGTCTCCTGAGTTGTGGGATTACAGGTGTGTGCACCATTGCATCTGGCTTCCTTTGCCAATTTTTAAATTGGATTTTTTTTTTTTGCTTTTTTATTGTGTAGCTTTTCAGCACAATTCTACATGCCCTTTAGGCCCCTTTCTGTGGATAGGTGCTGCTAAGGAAGAATGGGAGGAACCGGTCACAGGTTCTGTGCTATGTGCTATATGCAAACTTGTTTGCAAACTGAGTGAGTGAACTGTAAAAGAAGGGAAGCCATGAGTTTAGCAGTGGAAAAGTCAAGATGAAAGGTGATGGGAAGGTGCTAATGAATGGGGGGATAGCCTTCTGATGCTTTTTAAAACATTGTCTTTTTATAGAGACTAAAGCTAACATTGACATATAAGGAGAGGATAGACAGTGCACAGATTTGGAAGTGAGAAAAGGAAAAGAATGAGAGTAAGTTTGTCTTCTGGTACTTTCCCAAAAGTATTGAGTTATTAGGGGGAAAGAAATATAGGAAATGGGTATAATTTAGCCTTGAAGTAGAAAATGCCTTGAAGCTTTCAGGGAATTTAACTGTGCTTACATAGCACAGTGATGGTATATTTTATTTTTAAGATTAAATGAGAAAATGAGTTTAAAGTGCAGTCCTCCTAGTGGGAGTTTGACATTGGCATGGTGCCCTCAAGCCGAAGAGGGGACAGAAGTTTGTCTCTCCCTGAGTATTGGATCCTATCTGAAGGTAGTGAATGGGAACACTTGAGGATTTACCCAGTCCTAAAGAGTTTCTGTTTAGTAATTCTGGTTTATTTTTTGAGATACTGTAAGTTTTGAGTAGTGTATAGGAACACTAGAATTATTTTTGAGTAGTTCTCAGAAACATCAGAGAAGCTACTGCTAATTTTTATATAGTTAGATATTAAAGATGGGTCCATTTTTATATCTAGTTAAGATCTAGTTCTTGCTTTGTTTGCTATTTTGGGTTATTTTCATAGCCTTGTATTTAAAACAGTTTTTTAAGTAAGTCTTTTCATTACACACAGCTGAATGTGTACAGCATGTAGAAATTCATGCAAGCTTTAAATACTGTTCACACTAAATCAGATGTTTTTGTTGACAATGGTAGTGTCCATAAACTGTTCTTAACAACCAAAAGGGCCATGGTACCTTAGAGGAATTTGAACAAAGCTGCATTCCTTTGCTCAACTCTTGATACATTGATTCTGCATGTGAAATTTCAACACACATCCCTGATGACATAAAAGGCACTTCTTTCTATGCTGTCTCTGCCTGGGCTTCTCTTTTCCTCTTTCCTGGGGTTTCTTATAACCTTTTTTTGTAATTCTCAAAAATTACAAAACAATTTTTGTAATTCTCAAAAAACAAAAAACCAGCAACATACTTAAAAACCTGAGTTTGTAGGAGTGTGTGCCATTGCTACCTTGCGTCATTGTTAATTAAAACAAACAAACACTTTATTCTCCTACCCTTTCAACCAATATTGCTTCTGTTGGAAAGAAGCCAATATTTATTTTTTTAATCCCAGGTGAGATTCAGGGGACAGTTGGTGGTTGATACACTTACAGATGACACCAAGTGCCACCCCTGAACTTGCAAACTCCTGTTCCACAGAGAAGTCTGCCCTCCTGCCTGGGCCTGATAGCGTAGAGTGCATATCCTCTGACACAGGCTGTACCCCTCCACCAGAGGCTTTCATTGCTTCTAGATCTACTTTGAATTCCAACAAGTAATTCTTTTCTTTCTTTCGTTCTCTTTCTCTCTTTCTTTTCTTTCTTTCTCTCTCTCTTTTCTTTTCTTTTCTTTTCTTTTCTTTTCTTTTCTCTTTATCTCTCTCTGTACTGGGGGTTGAACTCACAGGCACTTGACCACTGAGCCACATCCCCAGCCCTATTTTGTATTTTATTTAGAGACAGGGTCTCACTGAGTTGCTTAGGGCCTCACTAAGTTGCTGAGGCTGGCTTTGAACTTGTGATCCTCGTGCTTCAACCTCCCAAGTGCTGGGATTACAGGCGTGTGCCACCACGCCCAGCTTCTTTTCTTTTTTTGTACTAGGGATTGAACCCAAAGGTGCTTAACCACTGAGCTATGTCCCCAGCCCTTTTTAATATTTTATTTAGAGACAAGGTCTCCCTGAGTTGTTAAGTGCCTTGCTAATCTGCTGAAGTTGGTTTTGAACTCTTGATTCTCCTGCCTCAGCCTCCCAAGTTGCTGGGATTACAGGTGTGTGCCATTGCTCCCAGTCACTGAGTAGTTCTTGAAGCTTGAGAACTTTTGCATGGTGGGATTTCTGAAACTGTGTTAGGTTTCCAGTGATCCAGATATACAAAACCTGTGCACCACAGATCACAGGATGAAGAAAATGAATAGAGAATGTGTCAGGTGGGTAACTGTTGTTGGTGGCTACTAAGTTATATAGCTTTTGGCATGTTACTTGTTTCTTGGTTGCATAACAACATTCTAGTGGACAGGCCCAGCATGGTTCTTGGTAATCATTTCTTTCAGTTAAGATTTGATATTCTTTTCTATTAAGACTATTTGTTGCAGTTAAGGGTGTAGCTCAGTGGAAGAGCATTTGCCTAGTGAGCATGAGGCCCTGGGTTCCATTCCCAGAACCACAAAAAATAAACAAGTAAAAACAAAAAAGATATTAGTTAGCTTCAGTAGCTCCCAAGCTACTTGGGAGGCTGAGGTGGAAGAATCTCTTGAGTCCTAGAATTCTTGACCAGCCTGGGCAACATAATGAGACTCTGTCTCACAATGGAAACAAGAAAATTTTGAGATGTGAGTGTACATATGTATGTATATATGCATACATGTGCACAATATGTATATATGTTATATATATACACAAAACACATATATATATATCTACATATATACACATATTGCAAGTTGCCAGAGTTTTCAGGATCTTTGAATTGCAGGAAAATAACCACCTCTGCCATTATTTAAAAGTCGGAAGGTTTTTACTCCATCCTTACACAAAAAAGGTGCTATGTCTGATTGCCTGAGCTATGTCACTGACCTGGCTGGGAATTTAAGTTCCAGCCCTACATTAGGGAGGCAGGAATTGTCACAAGTATGACATTGTTTGCTGTACCTCCTACCCTCCGTGGTTGGCGATAGATCTGATGGGGCTTTGAGCTGTAATGCAGCACTTGAGAGTTGGGTGACAGATCATCATGTACAGTTCAGGGTAGCTTGTGCACTCTTTTTGAGAACAGCACAGAACAGTTAGGTTGGCAGCAACTAGCAGATGAGGCTGTCATTGCCAAGGGCACAGCTAAATAAGAAGCCAGAGTTGGAGGGGGCTGCTTCAAGGACAGGGCAGAGGAGCCACAAATTGGGTTTTGGGCCAGTGCAAAGGACCCACGATCAAATCACTACTCTGGGCGCTGCCTTGCCAGGCATTTCTCAGCGAAGGAAAAGGCCCTGACCTGTGTAGTCTGTACGGGGAGCTTGAACGCTCCCCTGGCCTCTGTGACACCTGAGTCTGCTTTACAGTTGACAGTCATTCATCATCTTGGGACACTGTCTTCCACCTGATGGTTTTGGGCCACATCTCCATGCTTCCTTCCCCTTTTGACTCAGGGTGGTGAGGAAGGCCAGCTCTCACCACTGGGTCCTCAGCTGTGGTCCCACTGCTTGTTACTTCTGGGACTTGCCACCTGTACTTCTCAGTTGTTGAACAAAGGATAAAGTTGCTTCCAAGGCCTTCCCTGTGGTTCCATTTTGTGAAAAGTTGTTTGGTTTACTTTTCTGGTTTACCTTATGTGACATTGGTGTAAAAGTATGATTACGATTGAGAGAATGGCTGAGCTTTTATTTGTTGAATCAACTTTCTTTTTTCATTTGAGAGAAGCATTATTCCAAAGGAAGGGAGGGCAGAAGGAAAATTCATTAAGGGGAGTCATAGAAGAATGGGGTGGCCTCATTCCTAGCAGTGTTCACTCTTTCAGACTGTTGGACTTTGTAGTATCTTACAGGCTCATCCTTTACCTCCCCAGTGCAGTGAGGTTTCTGAAGAGGGTGATAGTGGAGGAGAAAAGGAAATGCCAACGAAGCACATAATGCCCATGCATGTGGCCAAGTCAGCAGCCCCAGCCCCCTTGTTCTTTCCCTTGCTAATGCTGAACAGTGAACTGAATGGAGAAGTTATGCTTCTAGATGTCTAGATGTTATGCACTAGATGTCGGTTTTAGAATTAATATTTTAAATCTACATGAAATCCCCAAATTTCATTTTAATCACTGATTGGAATATAGTTCCTCCTTCCACTCAACCCCCCAGAAAAAAAGTAAACATGGGAGTATGTACATTGAATTTAAGAGTTAAGGTTTTCCTGTCTCCATTCCCTTCACTATCTCCACCTTTTCCCAGTTGCAGTCTTTAAAAAGCATGATACAACTAAACAGAAAAATCAAAGAAAAGGGAGTATAAAGGGCTCCAGATAATTCCCTGGTTGGGTTATCAGCTCCCACATAATGGAGAGTTGATTATGTTTTATTTTCCCTTTATTTGAGGGGAGGTAAAACTCTGCAGAGGTGAGAAAAGTGTATCTGGGAGAGATCTGCAATATTCCAGATTGCAGTTAAGTGTGCCTCTAAAATGATCAAATGTCGGCTTTGGAATACACCTTTATGGTCCTAAAGGTCAGTAAAGTTTCCTTCAAAATTTGGTAAGATGGAACTGTTAGCTGTATTACAGTGTGCAAGCCTGGAGGTCATAGACCAAGCTAGGAGAAATAATTATGCATGGTAATGGGCAATTACAGATAATGGCCTTCCGGGGGTGGCAGAAAATACACAGCCCCTCAGTCTTGGCTAGAATGAACATTGAATAGCACATTAACTTTATAGCAAGCTAAAAGTTCAGCCCTGAAACGCCAGCAGCCATTCATTCCCCCTCCGAAATAAATAAAAGCTCTCTTGTACTTAAGGGAAGCTACTGTAGTAGCCGCACTTCTCAGAAGGAGAACTCCAGAGAGGAGTGGGTGGGGCTTGGGAGACGGAATTTTGGAAAGGGAGGAAATGTCGATCTTTACCCCGCCAGGTTGTATTTTTTGTCTCATGGTGGGGGTGTTCCCAGCTCCCAGGGGTGCACAGTAAGCGGTTGTTGCTTTCTTGGCACCAGGCTTGTATTTGACATTTAAAGTAGCCCCGTCATGATTGCCTTGTGGGAGAAACACATTGTTCCTGCATTTCCTGATTATGACTTTAGGGAGTGATATCACCCTGGCTGCACTCAAGGCTACTGTCTGACTTCAGCAAAGACCAGGAGCAAGAGGACTCTGCTCCTTTCCAAGTTCAGTTGCATTTGGGAATTCCTCCCAGGGGCAACCCAGCCCTCCTGGGGTGCCCTAATGATGAGCACTTGGAGCAGGGGCTTTGGTCGCAGAGTTGTTTGGTGGCTCTCTTGCTTGACAGCAGAAAATGTTGTCACTGTGCCCTGGTGGGTATAGCAATAACTAACATTTACGGAGCACTTCCATGTGTCAGAGTCCAAGTACTCAACATGTATTCTCTCACACAATCCCCAAGTCATATTTTCCCCATGTTAAAGACAGACTAGGATGTGCAGAAGTCGAGTAACTTGCCTCAGGGTCACACAGCAGTAGATTCTAGATCTGATCAAACAGTGAGAGCCAATGTTTTCACCCCGAGGTTTTGCTGCCTGGCCACACTGTGGTCATTGCAATGACTTAGGCTTAAGGAGAAAGCCCCAGATGCCTCCTTAGAATTCTTCGAGTAGAGAGCCAGCTCAGAAAGAGACCCTGGTCTTGCACTTTGAGTGGACCTTTCCATTCATGACTCTGTAATGTCATGCATTGGTCATTTGGAATATATGATTTCACTGAGTTAGATCTTTGAACATAGACAAATTTTATTACAAGAATATCCCATTCATTAATAATCAGAATTTATCTTGTCAGAGGAATCTTTGAAGTCTCTTTGTATTGTAGTGAACATAAAATTATCCACATACATAGTCTGGACATAACTTCATAAGTTTTAATTTTTATTTGAAAACTCAGATTTTGACTGAATATTGTCAGCTGTTTTCCTTAAAGTGACAGGCTCACTTTGTTCATTTTCAAGAAAACGTCTGCTGAATAGCTGAGTCTCAGCCACCATAGCTGCTTGTCCTTCTTTCAAGGAAATGATATTAAAAACAAACAAACAAACAAACAAACAGCCCAGTGAGTGTAGTTCTTAACTCCCTCACGCTAGGGCGTTTTCAAGACTGTCATGTCCTCCAGTATGCCGTAGAAGTGCTGTGCAAGCCCTTCCTATTGAGTCCTAAGGCATGTGCATAGGGCTGGGGGTATTGTTCAGGGGTAGAGGGCTTGTCCAGCTTGCATGAGGTCCTGGGTTCAACCCACAGCACCACAAGTGGGGGTGGGAAGATGGGTTTGTATTCAAATATACAGAGTTGATCAGTTTACTGGGGCGTTTGCTTCATTAGGCCATCTTAAACAAAATTGACATAAATTTAAAGTTTTTAATGTTTTACATCATAGCAACAAGGAGTAGTGACTGTGCAATTTAAACGGGCTGCCTCGAATGGTGTGAAGGTAGCAGCGGTTTTCCCCACATTTCCTTCTATATTGTCAACACAAAGGTCAACCCAGCAAAAGGCAAATAACCTCTTTACCTTGTGTTGACCTTGTAGGGCCCTTCGAAGGGGATTGTGGGCAGGGACCTCCAGTCATGTTTTGACAGTTGCCAAGTGAGATGTGAAGCTGTGATGTCAGCACACTGGCCTCTGTGGGCTTAAAGCAGTTCACCTGCCGCCACATCCGGAGTCACCTGGAAGTGCTGAGTGGTTTTGACTCCCGGCTTCCACCCCAGAGCTGCTCAGGTCTGGAGTGTGGCCTGGTCATGGGGAATTTTGCACCCTTCAACTCTCTTGTGCAGTCAAGATTGAGAGCAGCTGCTTTTGAGGCAGCTTTCAGAACATCGTTGGGAGGCCCTCCAGTTTCCTCAGCAATTGGAAAAGTTATCGATCCTGACAACCTGAAACATTTAACAGGACAGTTACCTGACTGAAAACTGGAGTAAAATTGGGTATGATCTTCAGTTGAACAAAACCGTATGAGGTATAATTCAGTTTTTATCTCTGCACTTTTATGCAGGGTCTTCTTCACATCCCTTCTGGGGACCTGCAGGAACAAAGGCAAACAACTATAATCTTATTTTTGAAAGAATTACAGGCTGAGAATGTAGCTCAGTGGTAGAATGCTTGCCTAGGTTCCCTCCTTGACATTACAATAAACAAATAAAGAAAAAAGAGGAAAATTAGGAAAGCAGAATATAAATTCTGAATCTACCTGAGACTGGCTGTGAGCAGACATGGATCCTTGACATTTCTGTTCAGCACCCTTCATGGCCCAGACAAAAGACCCTGATAAATTAAATCCCTGTATTTTAAGTTGTTATGAATATAGTTCAGAGAACTTTCCTGTGGAGACCTAAATATGTTTATACAGTCAAAAATGTTCCTAACTTAAAATTTCCTCAGTGTAAGAAATACTAAGGTTGGGAAGGAATTGCCTGAAGGATTGCTCAGAATGTCGTTTTTGATGGAGGGGAACTGACTGGCAATTCTTTATTCTCTCATCTGCCGGCCTGTTTGTGGTCCTGCCTGCTTCCCCGAGCTTCTGGGAGGTGTTGACAGGGTTCCAAACTGTCTGTGGTATTTTGCAGGTGATAGGATGCACGGAGCTGACTTAAAGAAAACCTCTTCTTGGCCATGAGTCATTTTCTAGGAGGATCAGAGAAATGGCATTTTCTCCAAATCTGACTTTCACTTTGGGATTATCGGTTTGCCCCGGGGGATCCAGGGCAATTTCAGGCAGAGGCAGAGGGTTGGAAGAAGAGGGACAATTCTGAGAGAGAAGAAAGGGAGAGCAGAGCCCCCTGGGGTGCAGGGGTACACAGAGTGGCCTCAGTGTTAGCATGCTGCTGCCTGTCCCTGGGTGCCAGCCTTGCCAGGCCCAGTTGTTTTCCTGTGGTGGGGAGGGGAACCTTACATGCCATAGTACTATGCCAGGAGTCCCTCACTGTCATCCTGCCCTGGATCATGTCCTGCTCTTCTCTGAAGGCTGTTCTCTTAAATTTTGTGTTCCCAGTTTTTCTTGTGCTTTCCCTTCCCTTCCCTTTCCTTAACTCGGAATTCTCATTCTCAGGCCTAGAACTTCTGTTGCTTAAAGTTCTCTCGTACCACCAAACCTTGCCTGACCCCCTCAGCTCTCCTTTGTACTGTGCATCAGCTCAGGAGAGGAAGTACCTGGCAGCAGGCATTGGCCTTTGTATCTGTGCATTTCTGTCACACCAGCATTTTGGAAGTTGCTTGCATGCATTGGATACTGGGATGATTCCTTGGGCTTTTCAGTGACCTCAGGGCAATTTGTTTCAAATCAGGAGAGGCTCACCTTGAAGACCTGTGTTGGCTTTTTATCCTGTATGTATTTTTCCCATCTTCCCCACCTATTGTCCTTGTTTGATTTGTTTGATCTGGTTGTGCCAAACAATCCCACCCCCACTTACTACCCCCATCTACCAGATTCCCTATGCATAGCCTACCATCAATCCCACATTGAAACTCCTGCTTTGAACAAGGCCCGCTCCTTTCTTTAAAAGCCAACTTCATGTTCACTTTGTTATGAAAACCCTTCCACCTAAAATGAATAGTGAGTAGACAGATTCCTCCAGGACCAGATTACAATTAAGGCCTGGGGTTGTGACTCAGTAGTAGAGTACTTGCCTGGCAGGTGTGAGGCACTGGATTCAATCCTCAGCACCACATAAAAATAATAAATAAATAAATAAAATAAAGATATTGTGTCCTTAAAAAAAAGCAAAAAAACCTCTTGCTAGGAAAAAGAATTAGGCCCTTTAACATTCCATGCCTTGTATTATAAGAATATTAGTGGGCCTACACCAGCAGAACCTGTACTTTGCACAGAAGAATTTTTCTGTCCCCTCCGTGTGTGTGTGCAAGCGTGTTTCCATAGCCTTGGTCAGTTGTCCTGTGTGTGTGTGTTTTGGAATCTCCCCTTTACTAAGAAGCCCTGTAGGGTCATGGGCTACATTCTTTGTCTGTTTTCAAAGGTTCCCAGTGAGTTGCCCTGCACATAGTAGGTGCTTAGTAAAGGTTTATTGCCTTGAACATGAATTGTCTTTCTGATGGCACAGGCAACAGGTTATGGTACTCCTTTATTTATCATCACAGTTAGCAGGGAATGGCAGGGAACAATAGGTATACTGCCACCTCACTTAGGTCTCTCTGATCTAGCTGTGCATCTCAGAAACCAATCCATTCCTTTGGTCATGATGGTGATATTTTCTTCTTGGAACTAGATGTGTGCTTAGGTGTCCAGGTGTCAGCTCATGGAATGCCTTGTTTCTCATGGTATCTCCCTAGGACCTCCTCCTTGGGGGAAACAGTCTTGAGGCATCACTATGGATTACTCAATTGTTCGTAAGTGTGGGAAATCACTGGACACAGAGTGACCTGCAGAGATTGCTACAAGCAGGGCATCTGAGCAAGACTTCTTTCTCCAGGAAGGAGTGTTGCAATGTTTCACAAATGTATAGTCTTTTTTTGTGGAGGGAACTAGGGATTGAACTCAGGGGCACTTAACCACCAAGCCACATCCATCCCCAGCCCTTTTTCATATTTGATTTAGAGACAGGATTTTGCTGAATTGCTTAGGACCTCTCTAAGTTGATGAGGCTGACTTTGAATTTGAGATCCTCCTGCCTAGAGCCTCCCTAGTCACTGGGCTTACAGGCATGTGTCACCACTCCTGGCCACAAATGCATAGTCTTTTTAAAGACGTTAATTTTCCCTTAAGATAAATTGGGCAATGATTTGTACTTCTGTACCCTCCTAACACTCAGTACAACCTGTTAATTGATTATGGGTAATTTTGAGGTCTCAAAATTAGTTAGTGGTGAACTATTTTGCCTAACTGGTGACTCTTAAAACTCAGAAGTTGAATAGAACAGGCACCATGAAAGGTGTGGTGGTTCAAAAACAAAACCTAACACACATCCATCATTTATATGAGACCATTGTGAATCATAGAGCCTTATTGTTTGTATTGCCAGTTTTGGTTTCATTTGTGATCTTTTTTATTTCATATAGGAAATTTGAGTTTGGTTTTGTCAACAAAGAGGGAGTATAACTTCAGGTTTGAACTAAAGAACTCAAAGTGCAACAACTCTGGGAATCATGACACCAGAGAAGAGAGGGGAAAGCCTTCACTGACCTTAAAATGAATTACTGGTTAACTACTATTAATATGCCATGGGCCCAGAGACCAGCATATAACACTCCAAGATCAATAAGGGCGTTTATCACGTGAGGGTATTGATCTCTCGTGAAGGAGTGAATCATATTTCACACAGCATATGTTAGTGAAAAAAAAAAAAGTAGCAGAAGAATTGTGAAGCTCTATTGAAGAACTGGATGTTCAGAGAGTTCACGTTCAGAGCCAGGACTGTGAGCATGAGAATGAGAAGCGATGGTTTGCAAGCAGCATCTCTGCAGTCGGGTCTGCAGGGAGATGGAGTGAATTGTTATGTCTTGGTGTGAATGCTGTTGGTAATTTTCCCAGATATATTCTTCAGGTCCTGCTGCCTTTCCTGTTGAATCTAGGCCTGCTGATCTTTCTTCTTTATCTCACATATTAGGACTATATACTAGTAAAGACAGCATATGAAACATCTAATTTCCTAAATTTTCTTCTTGGTAGAGGACTTCAGGCTGATAATTCTGTCAGGGATCTCTGGTTAAGACAGCTACCACATTCTCTTGGGAACTGTGCTGTCTTGCTTGCTGTTATTGATATCATCATTAAGCAATCTTAACCAATTTTTATTCTAGAAAGATAACAGGTGGAAATCTAGCTGAAGAATTTTCAGCAAGATTATTAAGATGTTTCCTTTCCAGTATACTTCTGTGCTCTTTGTATTTGGTCATACTGGCTATGAAGTTTAAAGGTCGTAGTGGCTATAAAGTTTAAAGGTTCTGTCATGGTGTACATGATACTTGGAGAACTGTAGGAATTCACCACCAGACCAAGGAACCTCATAAACAGTCATATATTCAGCTCAGATTTAGAGAGCTAACTGTCAATTCTTACATATCATTTTTTTTCTGTGATTCAGAATGCGTTGTTTGTATGTGGAAATTTAAATTTACTTGTTGAAAATTATGTATGTGTATATGTGCCCATTCATGAATTTTGTTTGGTTGGTTTATATATTTTGCAGGTTATGAGTTGGAAATCTTTCATGTTTATCACCAATTAATCCAAGATATTTAGCTTGACTTACTAACTTGGATGAGATCCCAATGTTGGAGAAAATGTCCCTGGTTACTCTTTGGGGAATTCTGCCCTGATTCCTGCAGTAGCAGAGTCTGGAAGAGGGCATGTTCTGTTTATATATATTTTTACTCTCTGACAGTCTGGCCACAGAGCTGTATGTTTCTTCTTAGGCTGAAGTGAGTGTTGCATGATCTCTAAGCACTGAACAAGGGTCAGAAGGAAAGCTGGTGGCTTCCCTGGTCCCTGGACAATGGGTATGAACAGTTAACTTAGTGGTTTGAAGGGAACTCATAGAACACCAAACATCTGGTGATTTTTACAAGGTTCCCTCTTTGCCATTACGGCAGCCTCCTGTGCTAGCTCAGAATGGCTTCGTATCTAGAGCACTGCCTACTCTATTTTTTTGCCTCCTCATTCACCTAGACCATCATTTGTGCTTGCTTGAGATTAGTTTTCTTAAATATTTTTTTATGTCACTCCTTTGCTTTCAAATTCTTCATTGATTCCCTGGAGGAGACAACAGAACTTCCTGGTGTGGACTTCAACATATAACGTCTTCTGTGCAGTGGGTACCAGTTTAACTTTCCATTTTTCCTCTCCATTGTCTCTTAATGTGAACTCTGTGTTCCAACCAGGCTCACCTGGTCACTGTCCCTGGAATACATCTTCTTTTCTTTGTCACTCTGTTGATATTGTTCTCCATTATTTGAGTGTTTCTCCATCATCTCTAAATCCTCTCTACCCTCGCTCACCACTCACAAAGGTCTTTACTGACACCCTACTGTGTAGAGTTATGTGATGATGTCTGCCTGTACTTCCATTGTGGCATTTAGATGATTGCAGTCTGTGCTTAAGTTTTCCAAATAGATGGCAAATTCTTAAGAGGAAGCAAAACCTTTAAAATATTTCTTTGTGCTCTGACATATAAAACAAACCTTTGGACATAGTTGTTAAATGATAACTAATGAGTGAAGTAAGTATAAATATAAAAATAGAACTTAAGAACCTAGTAAGGTCAAGAATAAATGATTTTTTTTTTATTACCTGCTCCCCCAGATTGTCCAGAAACCTCATGAGGAATATCAGTGCTTGACTTTGCAAGATTACCCAAGCCAAGTACCTGGCAAGAAGTAGGTGCTTAATAAATATTTGTGAAATGGGTACCAGGCATGGTGGCGCACTCCGGTAATCCCAGCAGCTCAGGAGGCTAAGAGGATCTCGAGTTCAAAGCCAGCCTCAGCAACGGCAAGGCACTAAGCAACTCAGTGAGTCCCTGTCTTTAAATAAAATAAGCAACTCAGCGAGACCCTGTCTTTAAATAAAATACAAAATAGGGCTGGGGATATGGCTCAGTAGTTGAGTGCCCCTGGGTTCAATACCCAGTACCAAAAACAAACAAATATTTGTCAAATGGAATTCACACTTTAAGAGATGAATTGAGTTCTCTGGTTAGAGTAAGTGAAGAACCACTTGGCTACACAACATAGAAATGAAACTTTTGGCAGCAGCGTACACACAACTATACAGCTTGTGGTCTGAGCTCTGCCATGATGTGATTTAGGTAGAACCCAACTTTATACAGTGGAATTCATCTGTATGCTCTTGTTTGTTAGGCAGGACTGACAATAATGTAGTTAGGGCTTGTAGCTGTCACCTATATTTAGCAATGAGGTATGGAGCAGTTGCTTTGAGTCTTTAGAGTAGACCAGTGGTTTTCAGATGGGTCAGCATTTTCTAAGATGAGATCTTGTTAAAGCCTGGATTGCTGGCCCCTTTCATAGGATCTAATTAAGTAGGCCTGGGTGTTACTCTAGTTTGCATTTCTAGAATTCCCAGTTGATGCTGATTGATGCTGCTGATTCAGGGACCACACTTTGTTAATTGCTGGAACAGACACATAGTTGAGAGGTTGATTTCAACCATGGAAAATTTTATGTACTAATAATAGCACTTAGAAGATGGAAGTCTTAAAGCTGTGCTTAATATTTTAAAAAAAGTTTTTTTAGTTGTAGATGGGCACAATACCTTTATTTTATTTTATTTATTTTTATGTGGTGCTGAGGATGTAACCCAGTGCCTCACAGGTACTAGGCAAGTGCTCTAGCACTGAGCCCCAGTCCCAGCCCCAACTGTTCTCAATATTGACAGAAGGTTTTAATTTGTAACTTCAAAATTGAGTTGTGGGTTAGGAGTGTGACTTGGTAGTAGAGCACCTGTTTAGCATGAGGTCCTGGGTTTGATCCACAGCTCTACCAAAAAACAAAACATCAACAATAACAAAAGAACATCAGAGAGTGGTGGCACATGCCCATAATCCCAGCTACTTGAAAGACTGAGGCAGGAGAATTCCAAGTTCAAGGCCAGTTTTGGCAACTTAGTGACACCCTGTCTCAACAAAATTACATTAACAGGACTGGGGATATAGCTCAGTGGTAAAGTGCCTTTGAATTGAATCCCCAACCCCTTGCCCCCAAAACACAAAAAAACCTGAAAACACCAAACCCCCACAAAACTCATTGTTATGGTTTAAATATGAGGTGTTCCACCAAAACTCGTGTGTGTGACAGTGTAAGAAAGTTTAGAGGTTGAAATGATTGGGTAATGAGAGCCTTAACCTAAACAGTGGATTAATTTCCTGATAGGGATTAATTGGGTGGTAACTGGAGGCAGGTAGGGTGTGGCTGGAGGAAGTGGGTGATGGTGTGTGTGCCTTTGAGGTTTATATTTTGCCCCTGGTGAGTGGAACAGTCTCTCTGCTTCCTGGTAGCCGAGTCCTGATTTGGTTTCTTCCACCACACCCTTCTGCTATGATGTTCTGCCTCATCTTGGGTCCAGACCAATGGAGCTGGCTGTTTGTGGACTGAGATCTTTGAAACCATGAGATCAAATAAACTTTCTTCTCTAAAATTGCTCTTATCAGGTCTTTTGATCAGATTGGCAAAAAGCTGACTAAAACTAGAGTGCTTAACCATTTAAAGAGTAAAATTTTTGTAGGCATCTACTCTTAAAAAGTTTTATTATCTAAGTAAGTACTGGTATGAAACTGAACTTTCCCCCACTGTATCTGTTTATTCTTAAAGCTTAGAATAACTTGAACGAGAAGAGAAAATGGGTAAGTGGAGAAGTGATGGGTTTGTTAACTAATTACAGGCAGCCACAGCAAAGCACATCATTGCTTTGACCTGGCAGTATTTTATTTGAGGTTTACTATGCGGTTTATGGAAGCCATTTTCTTGTTACCTTGAGAGTTATTACTGCCGTCAATTTGTTGCTTGATAAACTGAGGTCTGTTGAAAGGTTCTGTTCAGGATTATGCTGCAGAAATTCAGGAACCTCTGCTCTGCCCCGATCTTAGAAGACTGGAGTCCTGGGTTTCTATTTCATTCTTTACCTGCTGTATTTTGTTTCCTTTACAAAAAATGTTGCTTTTGAAGGGCAAGCCCTAAGGGATCTCTAGCTTTTCCTACTGCAGGGACAGGAATAAGTGTTTAGCATGCCTTCCTAAGTGTCTGTAAGATTGTACAAGAATGAACCACCAATGTTTATGGCTGGGGGTGGGGGTGGGAAATGGGATAACTACATTCATTCTTCTTCTGATTTAAGATGTCCAGCATTTATCATTTGGTGAAGTTTGGATTGCTTTTGTAATCAGGTAAATAATAAAAGATCAGATACTGAAAACCACCATTTATGTCACCACATTGGTGTTTTAAATAAGACAAAGTTCTAGTGAGGAAGTTCAAGAGGGGAATGGACATGTGCCCTCTCTTGATACACAGTTGGGGTGTGGAATAATGAAATTAGATTGGCTCATCTCACTAGCAGGGAAGAGGAGAAGAAAGGGAAAGAAAGAAAATGACAGTGCCTTGCTAGTGTAATCATGGAGCCTAAGGTGAATTGATTTGCTGTTCATTTAGACAAAAGAGACTCTAGTGCTGACTGTAAAGTGAGACTGTATGAAAATTTTTGTTGTAGATCTTGCCCAAACCTTCCAGAGCCTGTACCTTTTGAGTTACACGCTCCCGTGCATCTCTGCTCCTTCCACGCACACAGGCAGTGGACACTTTCTGAGTGCCTTCTTTGATCCACACACAGTGCTGAGATTTTCTCTCTGCAAGCCTCCTCTCCTGCCTAAGGACTCTTAAACTGTCTCTTTAGTTTTAAAAATGAAATAGCTCTTATGACTCCCTGGAGCTTCTGTTTTTAACTCACACTTGTTTTTTGATGGTAAGTTACTTGAAAAATCATTATTCGTTGATTCCCTTGGCAAGTGCTTGCCACTCTTCCTGGCTGTGTGCTAGGCACAGGGGATAGTGGGGAAGCCTACAGGTGGGGTGGAGATCTTGCTTCCGATCTTCTGGCAGGAGAGAAGGCCATTCACTGCCTTCATCTCTTTCTGCCTCCTTTGCTTGCTATCAGCTGTCTTGCAGGACATCTTCTGCTCCTTGGCTCCTTGCACCACATTGAAATGATCTAGTCATCTGTGGATCTTTTCCAGAGTAGATCTTGCTTGATCTCTTAGCAGCAATTGACACTGCAGCCTGCACCCCTTTGCTCTCCATTTTCACTTTGGCCTCTGTAACATTGGGTCTCCCTCCTCCATGAATCTAGTCTTGGCTGCCCACCCCTACCCCATCCACAGCCTTTGGATCTCAGCATCAACCAAGAACATAGGTTTCTACTTCCTTATGCTTGTTCAGCCCTCCTGGATCTAGGTTTAGCAGAATATCCCCCTTCCTCTCCTGCCACAACCAGGCTCTGGCTTTCTGTATCCTGCTGAGTCTAATTCATTCCTGGCATCCATCCATTTCTGTTGGATTTCATTCCCTGCATGTCCCTGGACAAGGTCTCCTCTTAACACTTGCTGTT
The DNA here is from genome assembly GCA_020662805.1 of Glaucomys volans. NCBI lineage: Eukaryota > Metazoa > Chordata > Mammalia > Rodentia > Sciuridae > Glaucomys > Glaucomys volans. The sequence continues at coordinate 138,216 of JAJEJO010000631.1, forward strand.
TCTGAGGTCTTTTCCTGAATGATGACAGTGGTTCCTTAGTGGGTCTCCTGGCCTCTGGACTCTCTCCTTCACTTATCCTGAGAGTTTCCCAGGTAAATCTTATAGTGTACAGTTCTGCTTGTGTAACCTCCTTGCTCAGGAATCCTTAGTGGTTCCCTCTGCTTTCCAAAGGAGTCCAGAGTGCTGGACAAAGGCTCCTGTCACCTGGCTCCAGCCCATCTTTCAGTTTATCTCTACGTCCGTTTTCATCCAGTTTCATCCAGTTCATCTCTACGTCTGTTTTCTTCCCCTCACTCCTCTGCCCGTCACCCCACACTCTTCTGCACTCCTCTGCTTCTGTTCCTCTGTCCTTACTGCCCTTTTCTCCTTCCTTTATTCTCCTCATTTTCCATGTGTATCTTGCTCCTTTATTTTTTCTTTCATGCTGGGGATCAAATCCTGGGCCTGGTAAATGCTAGGCAAGCGTGTGCCCTGATTCATACCCCAACCCTCCTCCTTTATTAAAGGGCAGCTCAGATGCAGTCTTTTCCATGAAAGTCTCTGATTCTTCCTAGGCTACAAGTCATTTCTGTTTCCTCTGACTTTTCCTAACAGTTTATGGGCATTCCTGTGATATCAGGTTGTGGTGTGTTTTGTGATCTCGGAGTAGGCCTCCTCTGGGCAGGACAGCCAGGCATCTACCTTGCAGCCGTATCAGTCACCTGACTCAGCACTTAGAACACTGTTTAATAATTGTCCACTGGATGGATAACTGAAGAGTTTGTTCAGTCATTTATTTTAACAACAGTTAAAGCCTATGCTGGCACTTGGGAAACTAGTCTTTGACCAAATTGGCCGTCTTCCCATTTATGTGAATTAAATCTTACTGCAACATAAATGTTCTTAAACACTGACTGGTTGGCAAAGCCTTGTATAGTTTCTCAGTGACCTTTTACAGAAGTTTGTCTATCCCTGGTCCCATACTGTTGCCCAGACTTCCAAAGGATGCAGCAATGGAAGGAAGTTAGGAAACTGCTTAAACTCTTAGCCTCTTGCTTTGACTTTCTGACATGTGTATGTGGCTGCCACAGTTAGGGTGCTGAGGTGTTTGTTTATACTTTTATCTAAAGTGAACTGCAATTAATTTTGTGGTAAAAATGTACAGTCAGGTTAACTGGATTTAATCTCTAGTTTCAGGATATGCATTACAATGTCAGGCTTTATGTAATTAAAATAACCTCTGCAATGGTTTGGTGTTTTTAGTAAAAATACTCAGTAATGGTGTTTGAGCTCTGCCACCAGTTACAAGCATGAGAAACCTTCTCAGTTTTGACCATAGATTTGGCAGATAATTCTGTCCCAGCAGGTCAGGTGGTTTGCTCTACAGACATGACAGAGGAAGGTGATGCATTTAGAGGGAACGTTTCATGTTTCATGGACCTCCCACATGAACAGTGTCTTTTTCTTTTCCTTTTTAGAGGGACGCATGGTCATCCAGGACATTCCTGCTGTCACCAGCAGAGGGCACGTGGAGAACGCACCTGACCTGGTTTCAGACTCCACCTACTACAGCAGCTTTTACCAGCCATCTCTGTTCCCTTACTACAACAATCTGTACAACTATCCGCAATACTCCATGGCCTTGGCTGCTGATGCCTCTTCTGGGGATGTGGGAGGTCCCCTTGGGGGATCCCCTGTGAAGAACAGTCTTCGGAGCCTTCCAGCGCCTTATGTGTCTGGTCAAACAGGAAACCAGTGGCAGGTATGTTGTTACCCAGGAAGTTAACTGGGTATGTGAAAAGCTCACATGCACAACATACACATAACACACGCAAGACGTACATGTACATGTGCACACGTAAATGCACCATGTACCTGTACATGGTTGTACCAATTTAGCACATGTGTAGGCTGACACGATATGCAAAACATAACAGAATTCTTCCACCCTGTCATAATGCCATTTAATCTTGGAGTTTAGCTGCAAGGAATTGTAAAGAAATATGCATATATTTGGGTTTATTTTCAAATTTTACTTTGCCCATATTATCATTTTGCATAAATTCCTAGTTGGCCTGAGTTAGTTGCACAGGTAGCTTACTGGATGAAGTCCCACCTCTCCTGTCCACCATGGAGCATCTTAGAAAATACTAGGTGCAACCTTCTGGGTGGCAGTAATTTTCCTGATGAGTTTACACCCTGGGAAAGAAAAACGTTATAGTCTGTATGACTACATGGAAGAAAGGTAAGAAAAGGAATTAGGCTGCTGTTATGCTGGGTCCGCTTGGGTGCATTTTTTGCTAGAAATTGAGGTCAGTCTTTCATATTCTTAAGTATGTATTATTAAAATAGTGTGTTATCAAGAACTTTTAGTATTTGGAGTAAAACATGACGTCTGGTTTTACCATGGAAAGAGCTTATCTAGAGCTGTTCTACTTCCTGAGGTATAACTGTTTTCACCATGCCAGTATATTAGCAGGTTCATGGTGCTAAAAACACTCAGAGGCTCGAAGAAGGCAGTGTATGCATGTGTCCTGAAATGCATACACAGCAGAGGTTGGACTCCACGCCACCAAAGACCCCTTCAACCGAGAGATACTAGGATTCTGTGAGGCCTGTTCTCATTTTGGATGCATTTACCACGCTCAGGCTTTCTCAGCTGGGATTGACTCTGACAAAATGCTGCAACATACATATTTGGGAGTTAGTGGAAGTCTTTGACTTTCCTTTTCTTTTCCTGTTTTGTTTTCCAGATTTATTGAGGTGTAGTTGACAAAATTTGTGTGTGTTTAAGTTATCCATGTGATGATTTGAGGTATTGCACATTGTACAGTGATGAACACAGTCAGGCTAATTAACATAACCATCATCTCCATTTTTGTGTGTGAGTCAAAACACTTAAGATCTAGTCCCTTGACATTTTTCAAGTAAACAGTATTATTGATAGTCACCATGCTATATATTAAACTTCCAGAACTTGCTCATCTTGTAACTGAAGTGACCCTTGACCAACATTTCTCACTCTCAGTCCCTGGCAACCACTGTTTTACTTTCTGCTTCTGTGAGTTCAGTTTGTTTTAGAGTCTTTGATGACCTTCTTTGGCTCCCTCCAAAACAAGAATTGAAATTTTCCCTTGGGCAATTCTATTTCATTTTGCCTCTGCCTTTATTTGGTGCCTGTGAGGACTACTGGGAATTGATCTCAGAGGTGCTTTACGACTGATCCACAGTCCCAGTGTTTTTTATTTTTTGAGGCAGGGTCTTGCTAAGTTGCTGAGGCTGGTCTGAAACCTGTGATCCTCCTGCCTCACTGAGATTATAGGTGTGTCTGGTTTTGCCTTTTATTTTTTAAACATGTAGGGGAAGTTGCTAATATTCAAGTTACCCCATTTGGATTTTCTTGCTACCCTCGGGGATCTGACTTCTTTGGCAATTAAAATGTTAGCTTTTAAAATGTTAGCTTTAATCCCCTGAGTTACAAATTTCCAAAAAGTTTTTCATGCATTTCACTTTTGGGACCATACTTTGTTGAAGTAGGCTTAAAGCACATTGCTACTAGAATTGAGAGGTAGCATGGGAGATGATTTATGGAACTTCAGACTGGACCTCTCCAAGTCTGTCAAAATGCAGTTGAAATTTTATGATTTGGGGCAGATTTGAGGTTGATTTCCATTGGAGACTTTCTTCCCAGAGGGAGAAAGAAGCAGTGTAATGATTTAAAAAACAAAAAAAACAAACAAAACGAAACAAAACAAACACAACAACCACCCAGCTCATCCTGCTCCTCTTCCAGGAATGAGGAACTGCTATCTGATTATGCTGGTTTTGTAATTGCTTCCGGTCTTTGAGGATGAAGTAAGTGGGAGGGTCTGGTTGTGAACCTATTGGATTTCATGATATAAGTTGATAAAGAAAAAAATACTTTCTTTGAAAGAAAGAATTATCTCAAGACCAACTGTAAAGATAGGTCAGAAATCTCCTAAAACTAAGGGTCTCTTCCTCATTGTCAAACCTTTCAGATGGTAGATGGTGCATGACACAGTGATGTTTATTCTTTTTTTTTTAGATGTTGATTTTATTCATTTATTTATATGTGGTGCTGAGGAATGAACCTAGTCCCTCAAGCACGCTAGGCAAGCACTCTACCACTGAGCCACAACCCCAGCCCCTGTGATGTTTATTCTTTTTTGTTGTTGTTTTCTTGTGTTCCTTTGCAGTGCTGGGGATTGAACCCAGAACCTTGTGTGTGTGAGGCAAGCACTTTACCAACTGAGCTATATCCGCAGCCCCAGTACACTTTTTTTTTTTTTTTTTTTTGTGGTGGTGGTGGTGGTGCTGGGGATTGAACCCAGGGTCTTGTGTATGCGAGGCAAGCACTTTACTATATCCCTAGCCCGATGTTTATTCTTAATCTTCCTGGAAAGCCTTGGAAATGTGTGACTGAGGTCTTGGATTATCTTGGAGGTCCCTCACACCAAGGTCCACATCCCTGGGCACAGTGTGAGGAGACCAGCTCTCTGGAGAGAGCCATGCCCAGGGAGAGATCCCCAAGGGTGTGGTGTGCTGAGAGATGAACTTGACTCAAGACAGTTTATACCTGGTAACCAGAGTGGGAGGAAGAAGTTTGGCTAAACCTTCTTAGTCCTGTGGGGGATTTGCAGTTTTGATACTTAGTGCCTCCCCTTAAACCTAACAGGGCTGGAGAGAGGCACCACAGGTTAGAGTCCCAGGACAGACACAGGCACCATTTCATGTATCGTTTGTCTTCCTAGAGACCCAGGTTTAAGTTTTCTTATTCCCTAGGCAGTCACTGTCATTGATTGTTTCTCATATAACGAGTTATTTTGCAATAGTAGGTTCTTCTGTCCTACTATGGTTGACACATGTTCTTAGTTAATAATAATGTCAGTAATGAGAGCTGTCATTTATTGAGCAGGTGAGGGCATTGAGACTCAGGACTGACTTACCTGAGTCACACAGGGACCAAGTGGAAGAGTCAGGGTTTGAAACTGGACCTATCTGGCTCCAAAGTATGTCAGCACTGGTTAATTAAATTAATTAAATTTAATTAATTAAATTAATTAATTTAAGTTAATTATCTGGTTGTCACTGAGTCTGCAACAAACTCAGGTCTATCAAGACTGCCTCCCAGGTGCTCTCTGAAAACTTAGACCTCCAGGGAAACCTTAACTGGGGGATGGCTCCACAGGTAAACCTTAAGCGGGGGATGGCTTCTGTATGAATATTCAGGCCTTTTCTAATTCTTTAGGATTTGGAATTGCTACCTTTTATTTTCTATTGGAGATCTTCACTTGTAGAGGTCAGAAGTATGCAGAAACTTCTAGAACAGTGCTTATGCATGATTTTGTCACAGAAGTTGAGGATAGAGCCCTGATACTTTTCTGATATATGCAGTCTTGACTGTCAATATTTAAAATATGCTGAATTCCTTGCCATTTTGAAGTTACTTTTGGAATCTGCATACTAATTTTCTGTGAATGTGATTATAAATAAAGCACATTTGGGCTGAGCTCAGTTGGTAGAGTGCTTGCCTGTCAAGCACAAGGCCCTTGGTTCAATACCCAGCACCACAAAAAAAAAAAAAAATAATAATAATAATAATAATAAAATAAAATAAAAAATAAAAAAAAATAAAGCACACATTTGAATCCACCCACAAGAGTGTGTAGCATAAAAATGATCCTCATAGTTTGGATGAATGGACTTTGCCATATGACCCATTCCTTCAAAATTTGACTTTTTATGAATTTGTGGATCAATCTTGTAACCAAATGAAAACACAAATTGACTTAAAGTTTTTTAGTCATGCCCACAAAAATCAATTCCACTAGAAATGAACTTTCATTAAAAATACAAGAGCCAACACAGATAATGCAAAATGATAAAATCAGGGCAGCAATGATTAAAGTTGAAATGGTTGCTAAAGAGTTCTAGTCTGCCCTTATTCTTCAGACAGAACTGGGGTCTAGATCTGATGGGATTTACTCAGCTCCCACTGCTGATGATCACCAAGTCTACTAATTTGGAGGAATGGTATTTTGTGCTTTAAGGAAACTGGGTTTCAGCACTGGAAGATCCATGCTCAATTATAACTTGCAATTGAGCTATATCACCTTGAGCAAAATACTTTATCCTCCAAATCTCAGAGTTTTTATCTGTAAAGTTAGTATGGTATCACCTTCGTAGGACTGTTGTGTACACAAGGCCATGTAAGAGCTGAAGGGAGGACAAATAGCCCATGTAAGTTTCTATAAACCCAGAAGTGCTATGCTGATATTAACTGCATCAAATGTATTTCACTTATTTTTTTCATTTGGCCTTGCTTTCTAAAAACCTATTTAATTTTTCTCCATTTCTTCATATGTATTCTAGTTAGCTGCCTTGGGAGCCCCTCCTAACAAGTTGGGTAAAAATAATGCACATTTTAATTAAGACTGTGACATGTGAATAGGGACCAAGTATAAATGTATATGGAATGGTTTTTGTGTCGTTGGGGAAGAATTTGGTACAATTAGAAAACAGAAAACTTCGAGCAAAAAGAAGTATTACATGGTAAAAACCTTTAAGTAATGCTTTTAGCTAATGTTGAAGGGATAGGAATGGGTAGCTTATTTTGTAACTAGAATCATCTTTTTTCCTGGGAACAGGAATCTGAGATGGGTGAGTGTCCCTCACTATTGCTGTTTGTTTCCAGAAGATGCTTGGACTTGGCTCTTTGGACAATGCGTTATCCCTCCTGGTGGAATTTTCCCAGGGGAAGGCGAGTAGGGTCACTTGTGGCTGCTGCCTTGCTTTTCCATCTCCTTTTGTGGGGGGTGTTCTTCAGCTGCATTTGGGAGCCCTGTGCTCCCTCTGCTGCCTGATGCCTTTGGTCCCATCCATACTCATGCCAGGGGTCCAAATCAGATGCTGAGTCTCTGACATTTATCTTCTTGACTATATTGCTAAGACTCAACTTTTCTCCTCTTCGCTAGATGGACTCTTCCTTTTTACATTGTCCCCCATCCTTTGCTACTTTGAGGACTGGTATGTGCTGGGGGAGCAGTGTGAATATTTCTCAAGCAAGCGCTGCTTTGTGATTAAACACTGTAGTGGAGATTATCCTGAGTTTTTAAATCTAGACTTCACAGGTGAGTAGGGAGGATTGCCGAAAGAATCCATTGACTCTTTGTAGAGTTGAGACTTCCTGCAAGTCTCCCTATAAAATCAAGCAAGCCATACATAATGATTCAGCACCTACTAAGTGCATACCCTATTTAAAAATAAGAGAGAGCAGCCTCCTGGAACAGCATTCCAGAATCCCAGAGCGCCATTGTGTGCCCGCCACACACGCTGAGAGCTGCTTTAATCGCTTTTGGTCTGTCTCCAGCTGGTGGAGATTTGTGGCCCAATCACAGATTCCTGTCCTGTTGTGAAACAGGAATAACATTTGTGACACTGGAACAAACTCACGATGAATGGCTGGTTCCGCTGACCAGCAGCTCAATTTCGCTTCTGCATTTAATTGCCTGCAAAAGCTGTTTATGGCCTTGTGCACTCCTCCACGGCAACATTATCTCTTAAATAAACATGTTGTACCAGGTTGACAAGGGAGAGGTGCATATCAAGTGAGCAGAAATAAATATGGGAGGACTCCGAGCTGTACCTCGATCTCTTTTCAGTCCCTGATTGCTTTTCCAAGGCTTGTGCCACCAGATGTCTAGACTTACATTCCAACCACAGTTAGGGTGCAGTGTGGCCGTGGTTGAACAGCAACATGGAGGATGTCCTTTCTTCTGGTGGTGCTTTACTCTCCCTCTATTGCCTGTCTGTGAAGATTGAGGGCTTACTATGTGCTAGGATCCACCACTGAACAAATTGAGAAAAATGGTAGTAGGGTGACTAGTTAACCACAATCATTATGTATTTCAAATTATCAAATTATAGAGAGGACAGGATGTCGGATGTACTCCCCACAAATAAATGATAAATGTTTGATGATGTGATTGATATTCTGATTATCTTGATGTAATCATTATGCGTTGGGTACGTGTATTGAAACATCACATTGTACCCCATAAATATGTACAGTTGTTATGTATCAGTTTAAATTTTTAAAATTAATTTTATCTTTTGCAGTACTGGAGCTTGAACCCAGGGATGCTCTACCACTGAGTTATATCTTTTTATTTTGTATTTTGAGGCAGGGTTTCACCAAATTGCCAGACAGACCTTGAATTTATGATCCTTTTCTTTAGCCTTCTTAGTCAGTTGGACAACAGGCATGAGACTCTGCATCCAACTAAGTTAAAAAAAAAATTGTGCAAAGTAGGTCCTGTGGAAGCCTGTGATTTTCACAGAAAGGGAGAAAGGAGGTTAAGAATCTCTTAAGTAGTCCTGTGTGTGAACTGAGATTCAGACAGGAAGGAAAACAGACTCTGGCACCTGGTACTTGGGCCACAGAAAAAGGTTCTCCTGGCATGACATTCTAGCACCTTCAGCTTGCTGAGGGCTAGAGGGCCAGGCCCCTGCACCTAAGAAAGCTCCTGCCTTTGAACTACTTGCAAGTCCATCAAGGTTCTCAGACCTCTAAACAACAGCCTGACTGGTCCCTTGGTTTCATACTGCCTCCTTTTTTTTAATTTTTATTTTTTTCCTGGTTTTAGTAGCATGGTGCAGCATTGGGGCAGTCTGTTAACTAAAAGAAGTGTCAAAAGAAGTGACTTTGGGGTTCATTTTTTTGTTTTTGAGGTACTGGAGATCAAACACACTGGTGCTTGATCACTGAGCTACATCCCCCAGCCCTTTTTTATTTTGAGATAAGGTCTTAAGTTGCACATGCTGGTCTTTCACTTGTGATCCTCCTGCCTCAGTCTCCTGAGTGACTGGGACTATAGGCGTGTGCCACCTTACCTGGCTCTTGGCTTCCCTTTTTTAGAACAACCTGGTTATTGGCCACTATCTGTTGGTAGACAGACACTGACAGACTTTTTCCTCTTGAAAGAAAAACTGATAAAAATTTGCAAGCAGTCATAGAAGAATTTATAAGGCATATTCAATTTTAAGCATTTTTAAAGTGATTTCTTTAGTCAGGAAAGGGTATTACAAATAGATAAGATATCTGCCTTGGACAAATAGGGCTAACAAGCCGGGTGCAGTGTTGCACGTCTGTTATCCCAGCACTTGGGAGGCTGAGGTAGGAGGATCTCAAGTTCAAAACCAGCCTCAGCAACTTAGTGAGGCCCTAAGCAACTCAGTGAGACCCTGTCTCTAAATAAAATACAAAATAGGGCTGGGGATGTTGCTCAGTGGTCGAGTGCCCCTGGGGTTCAATCCCCAGTTCCAAAAGAAAAAACAAACAAACAAAAAAACAAATAAATAGGGCTAACAGATATAATTTGGTTTCTTAAAGGAAAAGTACAGGTGCATAAATTTCTGTTCATGCCTGAAGGATTTCTTTTATACATGTTCTCTTGCTATGATGTGGTAGGCTTATTTTGTGTCTGGACACTTTCATGAACTCAGTAATTGCAATAATTTTATTGTTTATTTTGGAGTTTCATAGAAACATTTTGATCTGATGTTTCCTCTGAATACCTCCTGTTTTAACGTAAGTTTTTAGCCCATTATTCAGCTTATACACCAAGGGTGGTTACAGGTGTCATTGTCTTGTGGCTCTTCGTCTAGAGCCAAAGCTGTAGGAGAAAGGTGGTGGACATTACTAGTGCTGAACCCAGAGGGTGAGAAGGGGCCTGGGAATATTCCTTTGCTAAAGCAGTGCTCATAGGAGACACTTCTGCAGAATATTTTAGTTAAAAATGTGAATTCCAGAAGAAAGTTGAACTGGGCTCTGGACACCTGGGACACTAGGGAACAGGTAACTCTGACCCAGAATAGGTCTGACCCAGAATTAAACCCCTGCTTGTCCTAAGGAATTGATTCCTCAGCCTGGGCAAAGTGTCCAGCAGCATCCCAGGAAATCCAGATAAAGTAACTTCAGATTTTCTGAAGCCCTTGGGAGACTTTTGAAAGTCCTGGGCTGTCCTGTGGATTCATTTCCCTTATGAGAGATGGGTTTAATCTGAACTGAGTTGGAAACACCTCTGAAGGGCTTGTGTACACCAGCGACTGTTCCACAGTGAATTGGAGACAGTCTTCTGCCAGTCTGTACCATTACCAATATTCTGACACCATAGCATGGGGTAAGTAAATAATGTAGTCATTTGGGAATTCTGTAATCTGCTTGAAAATGGGGTAATTAGATCATAGTGTTTGAAAGCTTTCAGGTTTAATTTGGATGGGCTAGGGGCTAACATCTATTTATGCTCCCTCCCAACCCTTTCTTTTTGGTGTTAGGTTTGAACCCAGGGCCTTGTGTACCTAATCTGTTTTTACTCTTTTCACTTATTTTTGTCTGCTGTTAAATGATGTGAATGATATAACATTAGTTGATTTTCAGAAATGTTTAAGTACATGTATGAGTGATTCTCAGATTTCTTGGGAGTCCATAGTTCTATGGTCTGTTAGGTGAAAATAGAGTCTCATTAGCTGAATAAAGATCAAAGTCAAAGGAATGCATAACAGACAGATTTGCCATTATTTTTAAATACCATGTTGGAAATATGAGAGACAAACAAGAACGGGGTTACAAAACTTCTCCATATTATAGAATATATATAAAAATCTCCTTTTTGATGGCCTGCTCTGAACCTGGTACTGTGCTAGCAGCTGAGAAAGAACCTAGACACATAAAATTCTCTGATTGTTCTTGTGATCAGGGTCTGCAGGTTTTCTGAGGAGAACTGTGAGGCCTGGTAGAAAGATAGGCTCTCTGTGGGGCATGCCAAGGGGCAGGATGAGGAGGAGCATTTTATCACTGCTGTTGTTCAGAATCGCTAGTGCACGGTTAACAGAGAACCAGAGTGACTTCTAGTGGGTTTTACTATTTTTAAATCCTCTACATAGAGTGCACCCCTTACTGCCCATACCCAGGAGGGGTTGCTGAAAGCCTAACCATTGATATGTATAGCTCCTGAGAGGGCGGTGTATGAGGAGAGTGAGAATAGGGGAAAATGATGTTATCTACTTGTTTTATTTTTTACACCTTTTAAAAATCACATCCCTTCTTCCAAACATCCCTTCTTGTATTTTCTGGTTTTTATCAACCCATTCTGGGAGAAGGAAGGCAGACATCCTCATTCTGTGTCTGGAATGTCTGTATAAAACCAAATAATGGGAAGGCCTGGAACTTTTCTCTCCCTCTCCCCGTGTGTGTGTGTGTGTGTGTGTGTGTGTGTGTGTACAGGAACACATTTGATAGTGGCAGTGTGAATCTTGAGTTGTCTTTCAACTTGTTTTAAAATTTGAAAAGTGGTAGAATTTCAGAGAACAAATTTTAATTTTGAATTTTGACAAAATTCAAAATGTGCTTAACATTTGGATATATGAAGGATGTTTTTGTCTAAGAGTCATTTGGTGGCCGACTCAGAAGAGGGGCCTGTGGGTGTGACTGTCGTCAGAGGCAGGACAGGTCCATAGACAGAGGTTGGCAGCCTGTGGTGCCAGGCACACTGTGTCTCATGTTCTGGTTCATCCTTAAGCAGAGCCCTGTCCGAGATGGGTGACGCTGGCATGGTGAGGAGCCTGAGGCTCAGGGAGGAGAAAGCACCTGCCAGTGCCGTGCTGCTGGTTGGGGGAGTTGAATCTGAGCTGGGGCATGCTTATTGCAGGACCATCTTCCTTTCTGGGCCTCCCCTGCCTGCCTTGCAGGACAGATAGGTTTGTTGGTCTTAATTGTATGAGACCTGAAAATTCTTAAGAATCACTAAATATGTTGGCTCTTAGGCATGTTTTTTTGCTTGAGCATGCACGAGCGCATACACACACACTTCTGTGTGCTTCAGGGAAATGTGTTTTCAGTTATTTTTGTGTTGTTTGCATTACCTAGAGGTAGCCTCTTTCTGTAATGGTCTTCTAAGCAGAAAGGGCCTTTCCATGCCACCCACGCATCAGGTGTGTCCCCCAGTGCTCATCAGCCTGTGTTTGAATCTTTAACTAGCCTGGGGGATGTATGTGGAAATATGCCTGTGCTTCCAGTTGGAAGGTGGTCCCAGGCAGCCCCTCTTGCCCTCCAGGCAGTCTATCATGTTCAGTACTCATAAGATACCCGTCACACTGCTGATTTATGCTAAAAGTATCCTAATGTTTCTGACAGCTCATGTGTGACATGAATATAATCCATATTTCTTAGAGCAGCTAATCCAAGTGGCTTATTTCCCAATACTGCTGATAGGGCTATATCTCTTGGTGTCGCTGCTGTGGAGATTTTGATGGTAACATATTGTTTCTGGGTCACCAGTTTTGTCTAAAACAGTAGGTTGGAACAGAGTAGCAAAGGTTAATTAAGTTTGTCTATCAAGGTAGGAACAGATATGGATGCTTCTGGTCTCAAAATCAAAGTTCCTGAATTTGTAGGTTACGGTCATCTTTTCTTCTCATTTGCAGGCTATCAAAAAAATAAGTTTCTTGTTTGCTCTAAAAGTAGGAGAAAAACATGAGGAGTTGTTAAAAGCCAAAGGCAGTGAGTAGCTCTTTATAATAAGCAGGTGTCTTCATTTAAATTAGCAAGGTGGCTTGATTTAGTGGAGACCAGTTGGGAGCTTCTGTGCAACTTGCTTTGAATCCTGCTTTCTTTGCTTAATGCCTCTGAGCAGGATGACATTATTTGATCTCTCTGAGCAACTTCTTATTTGGTGATTACTAAATTGAGGACTTGGTGAGATGATAGGACATCTGGTATTTCTGTGCTTTCCAAGACTCAGTGTGCTATGAGGGTGGGGAGTCCCGGGTCTGGAAAAACATTAACAGACTTTTTAAAAACAGATTTTTTCTTGTCCTTTTCCTCTCAGTATTTTACTGAAGATGTTTCCTGTTGGTTTTTACATAAATCACACTTGGATTTATGCCTGGCCCTATATGTGAATTCATTTGAGAAGTCAGGGACTGAACTTTAGATTGTGAATGAGATAAATATTAGTTTCTGACCCAGGGGTAGAATGCACTCATAAATATGTAAAGATGAGGAAGACACTAAGCTGGTCCCAGCCAGAGCCTGATTTGCCTTCTCTCTTTTGAGAACCTCCTGCATGCTGCTCCAGAACCTTCCAGGTCCCAGGAAGAGGAAGCAGTTTTTAAAACTAAACTTTTTCTTATTGAGATACCCCAAAGCTTCTCTCTGCCTGATTGATAGATATATCAGTCTTTTAAAGTTTTTTAGACTGACACACAGTAAGAAACTGACTCAGTGCGCATTTACATATCTACATGTACAAAATGTAAAGTTCTTTGAAACAGCTTTTATTTACACTATGTATCAGTAGGTTCTCGCATATTTTCTATTCTCTTTATTTCATACCATACCATTTGGTTTTTTGGGGGCAGGGGCGGGTCCTAGGAATTGAACTCAGGGGCACTCCACCACTGAGCCACATCCCCAGCCCTATTTTGTATTTTATTTAGAGACAGGGTCTCACTGAGTTGCTTAGTGCCTGGCTTTTGCTGAGTCTGGCTTTGAACTTGTAATCCTCCTGCTTCAGCCTCCTGAGCCACTGGGATTACAGGTGTGCACCACTATGCCCAGCACCATTCATTTTTTAGATGGGGTCTCCTCATCTCCCTGGGTTGGTCTCTGATTTCTGGGCTCAAGTGTGTCTCCCTCTTCAGCCTCCTCAGTGCTGTGACTACAGGTGCAAGCCACGGCTCCCACCTGAATTCTGTATTATTCCTTTAAAAGAATATGTGATGATTGCCAATGGAATTATTTCAGGGCCTGTAAGGAGTAGCATTTCTGCATTTTGCAAAACAGAACTGAAGGGAAATAAACTATTCTGTTTGTGCCACAGATGCAGAGGGTAAAAACAACTGAGTTGTTACATAATATTAATTTGGGTTTTTAAAAGCATAGCAATACTCACATCTTAATTGCTTTTCTGATGAAGACAAGCACAGTGGAGCATTGATACATCCAGGTGTGTTCCCAGTGTCCTCTGTGGTGTCTTTCCCTTAAAGTTCATTCAAGGCTGTGTGGATCCCTGTTCTTACCTTTCCACCTTCTCTGGGATTTGGCAGGTGGTTCCCTTACATTCTCACAGTCAGTTTTTGTTCTGCATTTTCCAATGACTGGTTTATTTGTCTATGGGGCATGTTATGACTTTTTTATTATTTTTAATCTGTTTTGGTATTAATCCAAGCTTGGAATTTCAGTCCTTTCCTTTTATTTCTGCTTGAAAAGCCTCATCCACACAAGTCTCCTTTTGTTTTTGCATACGTCACAGATTTTCTCACCCATTACAACTTGAAACATGTTATATTTTTAAAGTCTTCCCTCTTTCTTCAGTGGCACTAGGTATTGAATCCAGGGACATTCTACCTCTCTACCTCAAATTACATCCCCATCCTTTCTTTTCTTTGTTTGTTTGTTTTATTTTGAGACAGGGTCTTGCTTAGTTGCCCAGGCTGATCTTGAACTTGTGATCCTCCTTTCTCAGCCTCCCACATAGCTGGGATAGCAGGCATGTGCCACCACACCTAGCTAAATTGTTCTTTCTGCCATGTCTCATAAGCTTCCTTTTTTCCCCCTCTTCTCCCTCCCCACCTGCTCTCAGGGGAGGAAAGGCATCCTTCTGCTGTTGGACAAGCAGCTATTCTGTTCTTCACACCTCCGTGCAGCCCTCACACTCAACATCCTCCCCTCAGGGCATGGAGGGATTCTTGAGGCTCTTCAGGAATTCCTCATAAGGGTGAGTCCTCACAGGCCTGTCTCCCCGTCCATCTCCATTTTTCCTCCTCTAAGGGCATTCAAAGGAATGGCCACCTAAGAGAAGGAGGGGTCAGTACAGTGGAGGAAGGTCACAATGCTAATTAGTAAAGAGAAAGCAAATCTTCAGAGGATTGGATGGACAGGAAGGGAAGTGGGGAGCCATGGATTGTAGCAGTGGGGAATCTGTCTGTGCCACATGATTTAGCCTGTCGATGTTTCAGTATCTCTGAAATGTGTGCATAATGGCAATCACTTTTTGCCTACATAGTAAAAATTATTCTTTCTCTGGGAAGTGTGCAGTGCCAGAGGATGAATGAGCTGTGTATTTCAGTAGGTGAATGGGGCCTTTTGGGTGAAGCACCTTGTAAGGTGCAGTCTGTGAGCTAGGACAGCTTAGATTATGTGGTTAGGCAAATGTGGGAACAGGTGTCCCATTCAGACAGTTTGAAGAGAAACTTACATTAAAATCAAAGATGTCATTTACTGAAGGCAGAATTCAGCCTGACCTTCACTCTCAGTTTCACCAGGAGACCTGAAATTCTGCAACCTGTAAAGTTCTGCCTTCTTTCATAAAATGTTTCTGATTTAGAACATCAAAGGTTCACCCCAAAAGAAAAGACCATGAGTTACATGTCAATGCCAAGGGACTCTTTGCAATTAGAACTGTCATCCTATAGAACTCTTCTCAGGAACACTGTTGACCCCTTTCCTATCTGAACTCCAGTGTTAGGCAGCTGAATGAGGCTTAGTGGACAGCATGACTATTTGGTCTTCATGAATCCCTTTCAGTCATTCACCTAGGAGTGTTCAGTTCAGTGTAGAACTAGCCATTCTTCCTATGAAGCACTGGCAGGCACAGTGCATAGTATTCAGGAATTTTTAAGAAAAGAAAGGAGGTCAAACATTTTTATGCTTTGTTTAGATTATTGTTACTATAAAAGAGGGTAGTTACGATGTATAAAGAGAACCTATGGTTTAGATTTATTTTGATGCATTTTCTCACCAATTTAATAAGACAAACCCCAAGCTCTTAGCTTCCTTGGGGCTAAGACTTAATAGCATGTGCATTCTCTGCCAGCCCAGCTCCTGTCTGTGGGTCCTGCTTGGCTCAGAGGCTGGGGTGGGTAGTAAGATTATAAAACATGCCTCTTGCTTGCCAGCTACCATGTGTTGATAATAATAGTAACTATAACTCACCAGAGTCCTGGGTTTTTAGGTTTTACTTGGTTTATTTGTTTAATTTAAAGGAATTAAAAATCTTGAAGAAACAAGGTAGCTTTGCATAAGGAAAAAATTACATGCCCCTTTAGCAGAACTGAACAGTTGTTCTAATTTGTTTCCAACTTCTGTCCCTCAGTAGAGCTTGGCTGTTTCCTTTTCCCTGGTGGCGAGGGGCTGAGCCAAGGTTCATCAGGTTAGTTTAAAGCTGGATTTCTCAACCTTGGTGCTACCAAGATGTTGGGCTGGGTACTTTGTCATGTGGGGAACTGTCCTTTACACTATGGGAAGATGTCACCTGGCCTTTACCACGAGATACCAGGAGCACTTCCCTCCCGCCAGTTGTGACAATTCTGATTATATTGTTGATATTGTGTATAGTACAAAAGTGTAATAAGAAATTCCACCATGTGTGTAACTAACGTGTAAGAAAATGTGGGATGGGGGAGCAAGAAAGTGCCTCAAGACAGCCAGAAGTTCCTCAGGGACCGGTTTCCCCCCGGGGAGAATTGTGGATTTAAGGGAAAACAGGTTTCAGAGTCTTCATTATTTACCTGTTTTGTCTAAGCTAAAAGTATCAGGATTGTGATTTTTTTTTTAAAGTTAGGAGTAGGAAGTGATTTAAAGTTTTAAATAATAATCTACCACACCTTTTCCTGAGGTTTCTGGGTGAATTGCTTTTATGTTTCAGAGATGCATGCATGCACTTAGAAACTACAGGGCCGTGCTTCTTTATGTGTGGGTAGTCATGTGGTTGTTATTTGTGGATTATGTGTTGGATGGAGCTGAATGATTGATGACCTCAGTAAGTTCACATTTTAATAATGTCAAATGGAGTCTGACCCTTTGTATCTTTTTCTTTTGCTGGAAGTGTTTTGTAGCTCAGTGATCTTGTAGGTTCATTGGGGAAGTTAAATGAATACAAAGGACTCAATTCCTAGTTTCCAAAAATTCTTGTAATTTGATGCTTTCTGAAAATATCAAAAGGGAATTACGGGAAAGTTAGCATATGTGTACATTTGGAATTATTTTTATTTTCAAGCAAGTTTTATTTTTTTCTAAAATAGAGCTATCATTTATCTTCTCAGATAATATACATAGTGGGATTGGCAATATTTGTCACACTTGACCTTTTGCATTTTTCAAGTAACATAGGGAATATTGTGATCTCATTCTTCTCAGGTATGTAGAGATATGTTGATAATTTTAGAGGATTGATTTTCAGTCTTCATGACATTTTAGAATTAATTACCTGGAAAGTGTTGGAAAGACCCACAGCCCAGGCCACATCCCAGACCAATTAAATCAGATTTTGAAGGGGTGGAGCTCAGACCCTCAGCACTGGGTGAAGAAGAGCCCTTATTGTAGTGGGAGTCAAGTTTGAGAATCAGTGCACATATTTCTAAATAAAGTTTTATTGGAACACAGCTGATTGATTTGCCAGTTGCCTAGAAATGACTTGCAACACCTAAAATATTTACTGTTTGGCCATTTACAGTAAACAGTTTGCTGACCCCTGCTTTGGGTTTACAGTGAACCTTTGTCAAACACTTCAAAAAGATTAGTAGAAACTTTCATAGTAAAAGGAAAAAATAGAGCATTTTGCAAGATCTGCATACTCAAGACCTGTGAGTTTCCTTGTACACAGGGGAAACTGAAAAGCAGCCTGCCTGCCATGGCACACACCTGTAATCCCCAAGGCTCTGGAGGCCAAGGCAGGAGGAATGCAGATTTGAGGTCATTCCGGGCAATTTAGCAAGATCCTGTCTCAAAATAAAAATGCCTGGAAATGTAGGTCAGTGGTAGAGTGCCTCTGAGTTCCTTCCCCAATACCCCAAACAAACAACAAACCCCTCTCCCAAATAAAAAACCTGAAAATAATTTTCCTTGAAGAGCTGACATGCACTCAGATGACACTAGCCCCCCACCCAGAGCGGGGATGCCTATTATTGATTCCAGGGTGTTCTGTACATTTTTGTCAGACTCTTGTTGCTAACTTGGTCTTCATTGCTCAGACTGCATAACTGACTTGATGGAAGTTGTGGAGGCAGAAATGGCTCTTTAAAATGTGCTTGAGTTTGTTATTACCATTGCAACACTTCCAGCAGACACCAGAGCCCTGAAAAAATTCTTGGTGTTTTGGGGAATTTTACAGTTAAAAAAGAAAAAGAATAAAAACAAAACAATGCCATTTACTGTAATTTCTACCCAACCCAGTTCCATTGGAAACTTGGTGGTTATGAGCAGTTGCTAAAAAATTTTTTTAGAACATTGGTTATGGGCTCCTAAGTATGGGAGAAAGTATCATTTTTCAAGCTGTTGTTCACCAGAGTGAGATTAGGGGACCAACAGAATCAGCTTCTCTGATTGTGAAGCAGTCAGGCCCTACCTACACTTAGCACATTGAATCTGTACTTGACAGAGCCCCAGGCCATTTGTATGCCCATTCAGGAAGTGTTTGGGAGTACTGGTCTAATTGAGAACCTAGTTTGCATAGTAACCATTGATTGTCCTCCCTCTTAAATGATTTCATGGCTCCCTAATGGGCCCTCCTGACCTGGTCACTCTCGTTAGGATGACAGGCAGTTCTTGCCTTGGGTTATTTTCCAAATATAGCTTGCTTTGACCTCCTATTTGGTAAGGATTTTATATGACAGAAGAAAATGGAAATGAGTGACTGACCTAGAAAAGATGTTACGGTATATATATATATTTTGAAAAACAAAAAGAATAAGAGTAGTTTGCTCATTGAAACCTTGCTTGAAAGGAAATAATCACGTGTAATAAAGTCGTCTGCTTCTCCAAGGGATGAGAATCCACCCCTCAGAGCATGCATTTGAGCTGGGAAGATCAAATATGAATCCTTCAAGCATCTCAAAATATCATACAG
The DNA here is from genome assembly GCA_020662805.1 of Glaucomys volans. Classification (NCBI taxonomy): domain Eukaryota; kingdom Metazoa; phylum Chordata; class Mammalia; order Rodentia; family Sciuridae; genus Glaucomys; species Glaucomys volans. The sequence continues at coordinate 157,121 of JAJEJO010000631.1, forward strand.
AAGTCAGGAACAGACTGGGGATATAACTCAGTTGGTAAAGTGCTTGCCTTGTAAGCACAGGGCCCTGGGTTCAATCCTTAGCACCGCAAAACAAAACAAAACAAAACAAAACAAAAAAAACCCAAAAAACTAAGAAGTCAGGAGCTTTCCACTAAAGATTCCATAATATTCAAAGTTCACTCGAGCCAGAGTGACTTGGGAAATTATCAGAGTTTATGTATTCATAGAAAATCTCCAGGAAGCCTAGTACCTAATTTTACATGCCTGCCAGGTGTGTTAAGTTAGCACACAGTTGATTGAAAAACACATTTTTTGAAATTAGTTCTTAATTCTGATCATAATTGGCTTAAAATGACTTTTATTTAAAAGTGAATATCGGAGGATCCAAGATGGCAGGCTAGAGGAAGGCTGCATTCCTACTTGCTCCGTGGATTCCTACTTGCTCGGGATTCAAACAGCAGGAATATGACTCTCAACGAGATTTTATATTCAAAGCACATATAAGG